>PVHY01006993.1:0-70428 GCA_004024945.1 Uropsilus gracilis | reverse complement strand
CTCCTCCCCTCCCCTTCCTTTCATTGACATGCATGAGAACTGGGGAAATGTCCTTGAAGAATGCGTTTTTTTTTCCCTGTAAAAAAAAAAAATCAATATTCAACATCCGATTGTTAAGTGATGCAGGCCTTCTCTGATGTGTGAGCTAGAGTTTTGAGAAACAGTTTAAACATGTACAGGGAAAAATGAAAGATTAGCTTTGACTTATCTTGGGTCATGTCACCTGGTATCCTCTGTAGAGTCACAAAACAAGTGGTGATAAAGTTTACCCCAGAGCCAGCTCGCAATCAAAGATGTCTTTGTAGATTCCTCTTGAAGATATCTCAAAGAAGTGGCAGAATCTTAGAATGGATGAGTGAGCACGCAGAATAGTTTATTAACAGGGTTCAAGTGATTGAACAGATTTGATCATGCTTTAAACTTACTAGTTGATGAGAGCAATTGAAATCTTGGTAAAGGGGAGGAACTGTGGTCTTTGATGTGCTTCGGGGACTGGATTACGATGCAATTAAATCCACGCACAAAAATTGGATTTTAGCATATCCAAATAGCAGCTGTACGTACTGTAAGAAGAAAGAAAGTCTTCATACATGACTGGGGTTTTTTTGCCTATTGTCCATGCAGGATGATAAAAACAGTTCATTTATATGCAATAATAGATTGGAAAGAACATTTAATTTTTAGTCAGTACTGCTTCTAGGAAGAATGGAAGCATCCGCGTGAAGGCACCAGACAATGGGAACATAGTTCTCCCTCAGCTTTTCATAGGAAGTGTGTACTTCCTCCCTCCGTCTAGTTGCAAACGCTGCGTGTGTACAGTGGACCCACAAGCAGAGAGGGAATTAAAATGGACGAGTTGCATGACACGGGGAAAAGAAAGAAGTTGGCCGTTTTGCCAGTGCTTGTGCATGTTTGTTCTTTCTGGAGCCATTTTGTCAGCTTTGCATTGTACAGAAAGCAGGTCGGTTGTTCACTTTCAGTTTCAGCTGCGTCACAGAATGATGTGGGACGAGCGCTTTCCGCTGCTGATGAGTCGTTTTCCTTCCTCTTTATGAAAAATAAAGTCTAGTTTAAGCCCATTCATGCAGTGCTGGCGTGGAATACTTAGTGTGTTAGCCCGTAAAGTTCACTCGATGAGTAGCACATGCTCGCGATGTTCATTTTGGAAGTCAGATTTTGGCAGAGGCTGGTTACGTTCCACCCAAATCAGGTACAAAGGCAGTTCCTCCTGACAAAATGCACCTTAGAATCAGGCTGCCAGCACTTTGTTGGCCCAAGCCGTGCACCTCAGAGAGAGATGTGGGCGCATCTGTCTTTGTTATGGATTCCCTAAGATGGGGGCCATCTTTGTTTCCGTCCATTGGCATTTCCACATCACATTCTGGGCAATGGCAGACACAAAGATTGCATTCAAATGTAGCCTTGGGCATTTGGTTTTACTAAATTACATCCTCAAATGGATGCATTCTCCTGAAGGCAACAGGAAAATGTGTTCAACTTACATTATCGGCACCGTAGATTGTCCATCTCTATTCCTCTAGAATAGTTTTCCACAATAAGTTAACTTTCTCTTTGCTCTTTCCTCCAAAAAGCCATGCGGCCTTGCTTTTTCTCTCAATTTGACATGAGTATTTTGCTATCGTTTCTCTATTGGCAAAACATAAATTCATTTTATTAGTTTTAATTTCAATTATATGTCTATTAAGACACAGTCCAGAAAGACATGGCATTATTTTCTTTCTAGGAAATGTATAAACCTGAAATTGCTGCCTTTGGTGATATCAGTCTCTTAGCTCGTGAAAAGCAAAGGATTGTGAGAAAAGAGGAAGAACACTGAGTTTCAAAGCCATTGCCCTTCTCCATGGGTGGGGTTGATAATTCCCCAGCCAGGGAACTCACGTACCAGACAGTTCAGAGAGCCAGCCTGAGAGAAAGGTGAACAGGAAAGGTCACTCATTCATTTCTTCAAGATGGTCTTGGTGCAACAGAAGGAAGAGACAGGGAGAGTGTATCAAGGTCCTTGCCTGAAACTCAACATATTTTCTTACATTTGTTGAGAGAAAGCAGGTCAGCCAAGTTGGGAGTATAAAGTGTCAAAAGAACTGTTTGTTGAGCTGGGCAAAATGAGGCCTTTCACTTGTGTGGAAGAGCCAAACTCTTTCCCAAAGTTTGGCTCTGGTTGTTTTTTGAAACAACATTTTGATGGTCTAAGAACTCCCAATGAGGTCAGATAAAGGGAGAAACAAAGGAAAAATAAAATAGATAGACCCTCTTTGTGAATGCTGGCAATGTCACAGAATAAATCTATGTCCATAGGAGTATTTTCTTTTTATAGGTCCTGAATTTTCAGTGATTAGTCAGAAGGAACAAGAGTCCAATTCAAGTAACTGATTACATTAAAATGATGAAGGATCATTTTCAGAGGCCTTTAGCAGATCTTAGAATTTCAAATTCTGGAGTGAAATCAGAGTATACAGGCTTCTTTTTTACTGAAATAAAAAAGAAATGTTTTCCTTCCTTAAGTTGGGTCATAAAAAAAATAAAATTTTTAAATCATATGCATAGCTTTCTAACATGTCTATAGACAATAGCCTCAAAACCATGCTATATTTTCACTATTATTATTGCTTCTAGTGAACTATTTTAGCATAAAATTCCTAAAATAACACTTCCCTCCTTAGGTGTTTTAAATTGCTCACATCTTGAATGTCTATTGATTTTGCTTCAACTTTCAGTTATTCTTAATTTTATTCATATTCATTCTTGTGCTAGTTGAAGATGTATCCTTGGAAGTTCTGTTGCTATTGGTAAAACAAAAAGGGCATGATTCAAATAACCCCTTAAAGTAAAATTAATTTAGGAGCCAAACACCACCTTTTCATCAGTTTAACAGGGGAGTTTTCATTTTTGAGCTAACTGTGAATAAGGCTGTTTTCTCCCCCCCCCCAAAAAAAATGTTATTCAACATTCATGAAATTTTGTAAGCGAAGTGCCCGATGTTCTAGTTATAACTTCAAAGAAGAGTTTAGTCACTAAAAGGGATGAGATTTCATTTATTTATTGATAAAGAGGCCAACAGTTCAAGTTAAGAAGGCGCTAGAACTGCTGTGAGGATAATGAAATTTTGATGGTCGAATCATCCCATGAGAGGAACAGAACATTCAGACCGTGTCACAGCCTCCATGTTAGCAGAGATTCAGAACAAGTGATAGCATTTATTCTTTTGCAAACCTCACTCTTTACCTACCAGGGTTATGTGAATTTAGAAAGCAATTTGAGAAAGTTTTATTCACCTTCTGTGGGGTTGCGTCTCAACTGCCAAATGTCCGTCTTGTTCCAAGCTAAGTTTACGGGAGAGTTCTTTCTGGTGACCTACCCATTGGATCACTCTGGTTGTACCTGACAATCGGATGACTGTGATTGTGCTGCATGTGGTTCTCAGCCAGGCACCATGACTTGGAAGGTTCTGGAAGGTATAGGTCTGTGGGCCTATGTCAGTAGCAGTTCTATAAATGCTGAGAGGCTGCAAAATGGATAGGGTAAATCCCATTCTGCAGAAGTGAAGTTACCCATGTGTGCTCTGGATAGCTTTGCAGCACCTTTCCTGTTGCTGAAATCTTGTAAAAGGACTACTGGCTGGATTTTCACTGTCTGCCTTTCCAGGTAATCTGATCTCAATTCCAAATATCCATTGAAATGTCAGAACAAAAGGTTTTTCTTACATCAAACTTGAGCTTTGAAAGTGTTTGTGCATCTTTTCCCAGAAGAAGCCAGGTATCTGGTACCGCTTGTCACCAGCAGAGTGGCCTCATGACAGCCAGATGTGGTCTCACAGCTGGCAGGTTTCTGTCCTCTCATCCCTCCCCTCAGGTTGTTTGTACCAGAATCACCCAAGCTCCAGGTCCCAACTTTGCCCCTTTCTGTCTGCTCCTGTCTCAGTGGTACTGGGTATCTCCTGCTCATCTTCCTTCTTCTGCCTTTCTCCACAACCTCCTGGACCCCTTGCACAGAGATGACCCCCCCCTCCACTCTTCACACCCTGGCATGCTTCTACTGAGGATCATAGTCGAGAGTGTGTTGGGGGGAATAGACAACTTGAGTTTCAACTAGCTACACCACCACCCCCTCTTTGTGACTTTGGGCAATTATTTCTTGTGCTATATTTTCCATAAAGGTAAAAGAGACAAACCAGAGAATAGCATATAGCTTTTATAGAGATGTTGGGCATCTATAATGTGGCATGAAAACTCATTGGCATCTAATGAATGGCAAATGAGTGCACATTCTTTTTATGACTCATGAAAGGTGGGAAATTATATCTCCTCTTAAATGTTTATGAAACTGAATTTTCAGAAGCACCATCCACATTATCCAACACCACAGAGTGCTGGTCCACAGTGACGATTCTCTACCCCCCTCCCCACCCCAGATTTCAACCTTATTGTTTTCTGAATCCTTCAAATGTTGATACACTTGGCAAGATGGAAGAGAACCAGTGGAGTCCTCTGGAAAAAGCGCCAATTATTTGCATAGTCTGGAAATTCTGTCACCATTTATTGACTCTTTCGCTTTTCTCCCAAACCCCACAACCTTTTTAATTTACTGTAATTAAATGAAGGTACACTGAATGGGGCTGATAATTAGTCTGATGGCTGTAGACTTCAAAGACTGGAGTGTGCTTCTTCCCCTCCTGGCCAAAGGAAATTTCAAAAGTAGCGTTTCCCTCAAAGGCATGTTACTTAGACAGTCAGTCAATTAAAAGGCAATTTAACTGACGCTCATCAGTTCACACAGTAAAATAAATCATTCCTGAAAGACTTTATTTCTCACCTGGGGTCTCAGCACTCTACCTGTTGTAAGGCCCTGCTAATGCCACACTAATTGTGCATGGTACTAGAGTCTTAAGGGCTCATTTGGCTAACAAAGAAGGTATAGCATTAAAGCGCAACATTTATAACTGTAATAGATACTGACTTTGCACTGTTAAAAGCTGTTTCAAGGAACTGATGACTTGTCCTTTGAATAATATGTGTCTCCTTTTTGTGTTGATAAAGTCTAAATATTGAGTTCATTGTGCTTTAACAGGAAATAAGATTAAACCAACATGATAAACTATGGTAGTGAAAGCACCAACATTCGTTTCTCAATAGAGAACTTCAGCTCTTTTGCCATCCAGGTGACCATGTCAGGGAGAATCTGTTTTCTGAAAGAATGGGTAGCGCCGTTTCTTCTCCTTTCCAAGTAACTGCATATAGGTGTGAGGGAGAGGAGAGGGAAGGGCTTGTCACTGTTCCCTTGCCAATTAAATTCTAGCATAGTTTGGGAGAGACTGCTGGTGGCTTTGGAGAATACTCTGGCATGTCACATCTCCCGATGCTTCCAGCAGGGACCCAGATGTCATTTCTCTTCAGGTTCTTTTCACAAAAGGAGTATTATTTGAGTTTGCTGAGGATAATTGCAAGTGTATTCTTTCGCCTAACTAAAGCTGGTTCTATTCCTTCAACCTATCAATAAACTTTCAGACTATTTTGGAAATTGGTTGTAAAACCATGGAATTTCATTGCTGCAAGAAATAAAGGGTCTATAGATGTTATTGTAATTTCACAAGATCCTGTTACACATGAACTATCAGTTCTCAAACTATCACTTGAGTATAAATACCATGATGGGTCTTTTTCTGGCCTGTCAGAGACAATTCTGGCATGTGCTACTGTTGCAAATTATAGTTTATGTTTCAGGTACTCTGAGATGTCAAAAGTAGCTTATTGGGGAGCTTGCTACATGGAGCTCAGAATTCAAGTTCTGCTTTGCAAAATACATTCACAGTTTCCAAACATAATACTAATTACATTGCCTTGACATTTAAGTAGCCACCTATTATCATTTTAACAAAAGTTTCCATATTTTATTTAAGGATACAGTTTGTTTACTTCATGAAAATGTTACATGACACTTGAGCATACTAAGTTATGATTTAAAGAGCGTTCATTGAAGTTTAGTATTATGAAGCTAGAATTAACAAGACATTAAAGTCCCTTGTCATTGCTGTTATCATTTAGTGTTTATATTTTCCATTCTAATGATTTTGAGATCCTCTTGGTTATTTCTGCTAACTCACATTCTGGGTATTTTTGCTCAAAATATGTAGAATATTTGCTGTGTCTGTTTAGATTCTAAACAGTCTTTTAATTGTAGAGCAGAAATTATCGTAAAGCATGCCATGCACATATCAAAGCTGATGATCTGTGCTATTTTGATTTTTGAATGTGTTTTTGATATCCTTGAAAAAGCACAGTGGTAGCAGTAAAATTGTTTTAATTAATGAATTGAATAGCGTCAAATGCTGAATCAGGTTTATTGATGTAATTATCACTGAAATAGAAAAAATAAGTGTCAGAGCAAGGGAACCTTCGCTCCTCTGCCATTCCGAGCGCATTTAAGTATTTGAAGAGCAACTGACTGAATATGTGTGCCATTGAAAGAATCTTCTTGGGTCCTATTCATTCTGTTTATTAGCATCCGTACCCATGTTCACTTAAAAGTGAAAATTGTATATTATTTACTAAATGGTTAGAACGATGGTGTCACCATCTTAGATTTTTGACATCAGTAGACTTGAGATAATTTTCTACAATGAAAACATAGCTAAATATAAGTACATACTGAAGTGTAAAAGGTTTTTTGGGTGCTTATGAAAATCAATACAAATGTTTATAAACTCAAGGAAGGACAAGTAAAAATGTCTTAGGAATAGTACTTTTACTTTCAATCTTCAGCCAGAGAGAAACTGGAAACTTTAGCTATGATTTCTTGAATGGGCTTCTTATTGTAGATCTTCATATGTCTTCATTCAATAAATAAGCACTGCTGATACTCATACCAAGGAGTAGGGAGAAAAACGAGTGGTAGGACATCGTCTTCTAGAAACTTCTAGAAATTCACAAGCTGATGGGGCAGGCCGAGGCAAGTGGAGATTGTAATTGTGTTTGTATGTGGTGTTTAGAACAGCACAAGATCAGCTCAGAACACCTTGTTGCCAGTTGGAATGGGACCAAGAGAGGAGATAACATTCTGGAGAGGAAGAAGAGGAAGTCATTGGGTCACAGGCATGAAGAGTGCATAGGGACGTAGGATCTAAACTGAACAGCAGAGAAGAGATTGTCAAGTCCTAAGGGAGAGTCTGAGACTGAGCTGTGAGAAGCTTGGGACTCAGGGTGTGTGTGGAGGAGTATGAGCGTGGGCGCCACATGAGTAGCCCCAGACCAGTCACCCAGGGCTTTTGTGCCCATGTGGAGGATCTGGTGTTCCTTCTGCAGGTTGTGGGAAGGCGCTGAAGGATTTTAACGCAAGGAGCTAGCACAGTCACATTTACATTTTGCAGACAGCTGGGAAGACAGTGTAGAATCTTGATTGTTTGGGGCAGGGAAAGTTCTATTGGGAATGGCCTTATTCATTAGATTCTTGTGCTCATCTCACCCAGTTCCTGAACTTGCAACTCAAGATTTTGCTGAGTAAATAAATAATGAACTTGGAGTCAAGCCGGAAAGCAAATTGGCCAACTAGGTACTACGTAATATTCAAAGTGAGAGAATGTTCATGCTTGAACCAAGATCCGGAGAGGAAAGGCAGGATTTAGGGGAAAAGAAGACTTTTTAAACAACCTTTCAAAATGGTAGCCTTGCTGGGCATGGTGGAGCACGCCTGTAATCTCAGCTACCTGGGAGGCTAGGAATCACTTGAGTCCTTGGGTTCGGGACTACCCTGGGCAACATAGCAAGACCAACTCTCTAAAATATAAAAAATTGGAAGCCTAAAATATGGTGGCAGCACGCATAGAATTTTCTCTTCTAAGCTCAGTAGAAAGGAGGTAACTAGGCAAGGAACTCGGGGTGGGGTGACTACATGGGAAGCAATATTTTTGTTTTGGAAGATATTTCTGCACCTTTGTAAGGAAAAGGGAGGTGGGATATGGGAAAGAGAAGGTAATCGTCGAGGAGATTAAAGGGAACATTAATCAGAGTCTGGTCTTCAAGCCATCGGGAACTGAGGGAATTTGGGGATTAAAAAAGCACATAACTGAATTCCTCAAAAGTTTTTATCTTTTAGGTACTTTCATCTTACTTTGTGTACATAATTAGTTTGGCATTTGCTATGGAAAAACTGTACCAAGGAGGTTACATTTCTAGCTAATATTGATTGAAATCATAACAGATTTCAAGGCAGGGAAGTATGCATTAGAAATGGATATCTAGGAGAATTGAGAACCCAGCTCATCATCAGGTTTGGAGGGAAGTTCATTCTTATTCAAAAGTGGTGCTTCATTTAAAACAGTTTTCTAAAAGGATTCCTTAGAAGAGCAGTGGGGTGTGGGGGTAGAAAACAGGTCATCATGAGCTGTCATCCTGCTCCAGGCTCACAGAGGCTTTGTTTCTCTCCTGGTCCTTGGTCTGTGTGGGTACAGGTGGCATATGTGTGCTTTATTAAAAATAATTATGGAACTGTTTTAAATAAAATGTCAATTTTTCATAAGAATGTTATTTTTCCCAAATATTTTAGTGGCATAGACTCCCAAATACCTCAAATATTATACCTGTGTATATCATCTTTGTCAGATAATTAAATTAATAACTAGAAAACAAGTGATTCCACCTTCATAACTGCTACTAGCTATGCCAAGGTTCTTGTTGACATAAAAATAAAAGTCATATTTACAAATCAACATTGTAAAGTGAAAAACTTGTAACTGACTTGATATTGAGTGAGTACTCAGGGCATTAACGAACTAATTACTTTAAAAAATATATATATATATTTTAAAGGGGAGCCAAGGACCAAGTTACATGTGAGAAGAGCAGAAGAAATAGAAACAGCATGTTCAGGATCAGGTGGGTAGCTGTTACTTGAATATTGAAATTTGGTAAATTTGCAAGTTTGTGAAACAGTTATTCACATTACCCTAAATCACCAGTTTGTCTTGAATTGGTTCCTATCAGTGTATTCTGGAGAAAGAAGGCTTGCTCTCCCAACTGTTTTTTATTGGGGTATTAAAGTTCATAAAGAGAGATCTTAAAAATTTGACATATAGCAGATGGAGATTCCTAGGGGCTTTGAAAGCGTTTGAATGAAATGTCAGTTGCTGTGGAAAACAAGTATGAAACATTCCCTTATATTGGACTGTGTCTCACTGGCTATGCTGAAGAAACACCCTAGGAATCCGGCAGAAAATGTGCTTCCAGGTGAACCAGATTGTTTCAATGAACCTATTTACAGAGTTTGAGGTTTCTGATAATCCTTAAACTTTTTAAAGCATTCTACCATTATTTTACTGTACCATCTCAATTAAGCCAAGTGGCATGATAGGTTTTAACAGGCATGATAAGAGTGGAACTTCAGACCAAATTAAGCATAAAATATTATGTGTTTAAATCCTTGCCCTGCTATGTCTGTGTTAATTGCTTAGCAATCTGCAGGGAAGCAAGTGAATAATAGTGACTACTTTCTAGTTTGATATTCATACTTTTATTTTTCATCTCTGTATTTTTTTTAATGTTGAAATTGCAGCTCTGTTTTGACCTAAGTTTCCCTGTGTCATTAGATATTCATCTATGACATAATTCTTTCCCATGCTTTAATTTATCTTAAGTTCTTCAATATATCCATTGCTTTTGCACATCTAGGTTGTTTGAGTTTCCACAACTACAAATTATATTGTGACATCTGACCTACTGGCTAAAGCTTTGCCACGAATTCTGTTCTTATCTTAGGATAAATGTTTGAAAGTGGAATATCAGAGCCAAAGGATATATCCCATTTAAGACTTTGGCTACCCTCTGTCAAATATCCTAAAAGAAAGACCCTGATATCAATTTATATTCCACCACCAATGCCCTTTTACAAAAACCTTTGACAACAAATACCTCAGGCTTTGAAGTGGATGGAATAAAGATAGTATCTTATTGTTGTTATAATTCATATCTATTTTATTAGTAGGTTGAATATCTTTTCAGATATGTGTGTGTACAAGTTGTTACCTTCTTCAGTGTGTGGTCAGCTTAGGCTGTTTGTCTGTGATTCTGTTGGGGTGGTGAAATAGTCTTCCAGGACAGAAAGACACTGAAGAGAGTGATAGAATGCCAGCATGCAAAGGTGTTTGCTCTGCCCTTCGCCCCCTGGCATATATGTGCTGCAGTGAGACTAGGCGGTAGGAGGGCCTGGTATTTTTAAATCACCTTTAAATTTAGAGTCTATGTTCATGAATATATGTGTCAGTTCCACCATCATAATCAAAAACGATGCTGATTCCCATGTGTAAAAGAGCTGGGGCATCAAGCAGATTTAAGGTTCTTAAGTCTAAGACCCCCTGCCTTGTTCAATAATTCTTCTTTTCAGTCATACACTGTATTACCATGCAAAAATACCTTTTCTTGCTGTAAGTACATGTCTATTCATTTCTCCCTGATGAATAACTAGAGGTAGATTGATACAACAAAGGGTCGGTGTAGGTATAGCACTATTATTAACTGTAAGACTGGTGACAACCTGGTTATAAAACCCCCATCCACAATGGGATTTGTACCCCATCCTGGCCAACATCTGACTTGGCCAACCTTTGTTTTTGTACAATAAAATGGAGATAAAGTTGTATTAATTGTAGTTTTAATATACACCTCCTAATAAAGAATAATGTTGAACATTTATTCATGTTTTTGTTTTGCTATTAGCCTATTCATCTTGTTATCTTGTTGTTAACATATTGATGTTGTATATTTATGTTATATAACATATATATATATATATATATATATATATATATATATATATATATATAAAATCATTGCATTCCCTGGGGTTCTCCCTCCACCTTATCGCTCATGAACCTTCATCTTGTCTTCTTGTGCTCCTCCCTTCCCTGATTTCTCCCTCCTCCCCGCCTTCCCCAACTACTTGCCCCAGTTCTGTTGTTAGCTAGCTTTGAATTTTTCTTGTCCTTTTATTTATTATAACTATATCCCATCTATAGGTGAGACCATCTGCCTTCTGTCGTTTTCTTTCTGATTTATTCCTGCTAATATGATTCCCTCTAGGTATATCCATGGTGTGACAAATGTGCTATATTTGTCAGTTTTAATTGCAGAATAATATTCCATTGTGTAAATATACCACCTCTTTTCAACCATTCATCAGTTTTGGGGCATTTGGGTTGTTTCCATGTCCAGACTACGTAAATTATTATATAATAATGCCACAATAAACATCCAAGTACAGATGTCTTTTTGAATTAGTGTTCTGGTGTCCTTTGGGTAGATTCCCAGAAGTAGAACTGACAACAGCATAATTCTATTAAAGACTCTAGATGCAGAGAAAATCTGTATTTACTCCAGCTTAGAGTTGCTATTCATTTCTACAGTTTCTGTGTCCTTATCAAATAAATTAAAAAATTTTAATTAGGTAAGATGAGAGGTGATCTTCTTCCTAGATTGTTGGGAAAGATGGAATAATAGCTATACATTCCTATATTGTGGTACACATGTTATTGAATTATAAGGTGATTCCATATAAAGGAATCTTAATAATCGTTTTGTTTTAAAATATTTAGATCTCAATGTTTTGCAGTTACTTTCTTATGTTTGGTTGTATTTAAGATATTTTTAATATAAAATTTTTAGAAAATTTAAAATATAGTCCATTAAATTATTTACTTAGGGTTTCTTTTCTTTTCTTTTTTTGCTTAGTAATGTTTCTTCTTGCCCCTAAAGAAGATAATTCTTTATATATACTGCCTTCTATATATACATATATTTATATATGTAATTTATATATATTTACACATAAATATATGTATCTACATTTAATCTATTTGAATTTTTAATGTATTTTGTAATGTAGGAAATTTAAATTGATTTTTTCTTCACACTATTCACGTTTGTAAATGTCACTTAATTTGAGGGTGCTTCATAAAGTCTTATAAATATATCCTAATCTACTTACATTTCAGTAATGTGATGTTAATAAAAATGTGTGCTATCAAATCTTTGCGAAGAAATGGGGTAAGATTTATGAAGTATCAGGTATAGGTGGTAGTTTTTGATACTATATTCAGACTTAGTATTTTCTGATAGATCTAGAAGACTAACTTAAACATTTTTAGGAATGCATAATTATTTACAAGCCATGTAATATGTAACCCTGAGGCATTGTTAAAAAAAAAAAAAGAATGTGTTATAGTAAAACAGACTTAAACAGGCTTAGAGAAGTTTTATAGAATGTCAGAAGCAGTTATTGAGATCTATTTTTCATTAAAATATACAACACTAATCCTACAAAAGGTCAGAATGTATTATGGACATATTTTGTAAACATCCTTATATTAAATATTTTGAGAGGTATTTTAAAGGAGTAAAATAAATGCTGCTCTGTCAAGCTTAGAGACTTGAACATGCGGGGCTTTAGAAAGGAAACAATTAGAAGACTGCAAGGAGGTAAAAATATGTTGCAAAATTGGACATTGAGAAGAGAAAAGCAATAAAAGCTCAGAAAACAAAAGATTTTTTAGAATTTATACAAGTTCAGCACAACACAAAGGTGGCAAAATATGCTTACATGCCACAGAAGACTAGTATATTCTAACAGTTGGAAGAACTTGGAGGAATGTTTGGAAGTAACAAGGGAAACAATAGTTTCATTATGAGGCGACCACCCAGTTTGGAAGGCTTCTCTTGGGAAGCAGTGGAAGTTCAAGTTGACAGTTTCAATGGCGCCTACTTAATGAAGAACTGTAAATGTCAAGTTGAAAGATCTGTGATTGTCTGTGGGTTGGTCTGTCCAGTCCTGTCCTAAATCGAAGTAGCAAAATGACGAATGCACTCTATCAAGGTGAACTTGAAATTGATGAGCCGTGGGCTCATATAAACCAGGGAGGTATTGTTGTGAGTAGGGAGGAAAGGAAAAGTTGCAGAAATGTTGGCAGGATTTGTATTGTGAGAAAGAAAAAGCGTCATCTCTATGCTTTTGCATGCACAACCTGGAAAATGGTGCTGTAATAGGGGAAAAAAGGGTTGTAGAAGGGTAATTAAAATAGACAGTCATCTGTGCCATTACATAAAGTCATATCCAGAAGAGTTTGTGTTGTGGTTGGTAAAAGAGCAAGCCAAGTTGAGGAGCAAGGAAAGTTCTCTTCTTTAGTCCTTTCAGGCTGGCAAATAATTAAATAAGCATCTGATAAATTGATAAGTAAAAGGTTAAAAAGGAATGTAATAATGTCTAAGTCCTGTGCACATGGAAAAGCCCGAGTCAAACGGAAATATTCACCCCATGGTTTCAGACAGAATCATAAGGGGCTAAGACAAAGGAGATTGGAGGGTGATTTCAGCAAGGAAGGCACACTTAGCAAAGGGAGGCAGATTTAAGTTCCCTCCTCTCCACTGCAAAGGGGTAAGAGAATCGAGTCCTTGCAGGATAGTGAAGGAGATGCCTTTACAGAGATATATTTGGGTTTTTTTGTTTTTCCCCCAAGCAGCCTCTATCCATTCTTCAGCAGACCCTGTCATGAAATCAGCCTCTTTTCAAAATATGCCATATATTGGGATGACTTTTGCTTCCCTACAGCGTGTAAGAAGGGGCACTGAAAGATGAAAGTGTGGATTCAAGGGTCTGTGTAATTCTTTTTGAGGGAACAACGTAGACAGCAGTGATAACAGATCTTGTTCAGATTAAGAGTCAGTGGTTACTGCTTGTGGTTCCTGAGTCCTCCCTTAGTTCAGGGGAATCAGTTTCCTTTCAGTAACCAGCCACAGCACTGCATCATGATATTCCAGTTACCGCCAATGCTCTATGGTGCACTGAGCGAGAGCTACGACGTTTGAAGAACAGAGTCTGAGAATATCTTGTCTCCATCCATTTTAGTTGTTTCCTGCCAGACCTCAAAATGATCACTGCGTAAAATAGATTTCCTGTGCTCTTGAGTTTGTATTTATCTTCATCCCAGTCATAACCAGGGTTTTGCAACAACACACTTTTTCTCGGGAGCTGCCAGAGAACCCTGGGAGCTGAGTCAGGATGGTGCGAGGAAAGAGGCTGCGAGATTCTTAAGTACTCTTCCCCCTGACTGAAATTTTAAGTCAAAACAGTTGATTTTTATAGAGAGAGCTTGATACAGGCACAGTGCATTCCCTTCAAGGCTGGGAAAGCAATATAATTCCAGTCGCTCTATAAAGAATATTTTCTAGAGCAACATTTGCACCTTTTCTTTGGGGGAAGGGACTTTGTAAATCTAATTTTCTTTACCTTTTTGCAATATAGATATAATGTATATTATATAATATATATATTTTTACATTATTATATACCCTGAAGTTCTCCCACCACCATATCACCTGTGAACCAACATCTGCATATTTAAGGCTGTAATTGTTAAATTCATGATGTCGCTGTTAGCACACCAAATGTACTTATTATTTTATATCAAATATTGAGTGATTATGGCATAAGGGTAGATAGGGCACATGGTAGCAACCTGTTTTTCGATGGCTGGTGTTACCTGTATCCATTCCAAGAAAAGTTTCAAAGGGATAAACCTGAAAACAAGACATTATGGAGGTGAAAGTCTGCACTTCAAGGAATAAGGATATTGCCCATTATCCCCCTGAGTCCTGATTTCTTCCCCCATATTTCAAGTAGTTTGTTCTGAAGATATAGTTCACCAATCGTTTACACCTGTCAGGTAAGATTTCTTTTCCTGAAGAAATGTCAGAAAGAGCATCAGTGGATCATTTCTTCTTTGACTTTAACTCAAAATTCTCACAAAAATCTTACTTGTGCCACTTTGATTCTTCTATTAGGAGAATATTCATTGTGGAATCATTTATTTGTTCTCCAGTATCCTTTGACTTCCCATGGAAAGTGTCACTACTCTATAGAAGCATTTTGAAATAGTCATTTTGTTATAGTGACCTTCCCAATAATGACTGTCAAAGATTTGGGATGTGAATGCTGCCCATTGTTCTCTAGAAAAAGGGACCTCATGGCAGAGTAGATGTTGACAGAAACTACAGAGATAGATCTTTAGATTTTAATGAGCACCTATTATAGTCAACCCGCTACCCTCCGAGGCTGGTAGTATTATCCTTAATTTACTGAGGAAAGAAAGCTAAGGTTAAGAGAAGCTAAATAGGTTATAAGATCAAACGGATGCTCAGTAGGAAGCCAGGGTTAAAAGCCATGTCTAATTTCTGATACCTCTGTAACAGACTACCTATTCTCACATGGAATCTGTTGGTATCTGGGTAAACAGAGGTATTTCTCATCTTACTATCAGTGAAAAGCAAAGAGCCTTGAAATGTAAATGTCTTCCACATCCTATGAACTTGTATTCAGTTGAATTTATTTCCCACATCTTTGATTAAAATGCAATCCAACTCTTTTACAAAAAGCTTTTCTTTTAAAAACACTGGCAAGAAAACTCTTGAACTAGAAGTTCAGAAATCTGATTTCTTATTATGCTTCTATCATCAATGTGTTGTTTCTCTTGGACATTTCACCTCTTATCTTTGGATCTGAATTTCTCTAAATTGTGCCTTCCTATGAAACAGTCTTTAAAATATGCAGTCATTTCTTTGGAGGTACTTTTCCAGAGCTAATATTGCACTTTGTTTTTCCTTGATGATTTTCCTCAAGGCAAAGTGAAGAGAGGAAGCATCACTGTCTAATCAAGCACCCAAGTAAAAAGAAAAATTAGGATTCTGACTGCCATCAGTCAATCATAATCCAAATTTCCTTTCGATTCTTACTATGTAAACCAGCGACAAAGGTTGACGATGACCTCGAACTAATACAATATACTGTAGTCTCTAAAAATTTCACTGTCTTCTGTTGTGACTCACATGCTGTGTGTAAAATCCAGTCATTTCCGATTCCTAAACTAAATTGATTTCAGTGCTTTTGAATTTTATCTACATAGCATTAATAATTCCAGGGTATTTTATTATGTGCTTCGTAGAAGTAGATCTAAAGTAGTTGACCCTAATTCTAGGCTATTTTATTATATGCTTAGTAGAAAAAAACTAAGGATTTAAGAGGTAGGTTCTCAATGTTTTTCATAGAAAAATACAAAAATAAATTATATTACCTTGGGGGGATCAGCAGGATCAGCCAGAGAGGGGAGGTGATGGGTGACCCCTGGGGATTACAATGATGTGAAAAAAAAAAATATATATATATAGAAAGAGAGGGAGAGAGAGAAATAGATCTATAGATATAGATATAAAATTTTTTAAAAAAACAAGAGTAAGTGAAAAAATAGAATCCAGTTTAAAAATCAGTAAGATGTATGATCAAATACTTCACAGTGATGTAATAGACTGTCCTAACCTTATAAAATCATGGGCCCAAAGAATTTTTAGTGGTTGTGTTGATCCCGTAGCCTTCTGCAATAAGGTACTATACCTTTGGTGGCTTTAAAAACCATAAATAAATATAAATTATATTACCATGATATTTTAGTCAGTCTTTTAAAAGCAACCATCATGTCAGTTTTGACAAGCAAGAAACAGCCCATTTTTTCCTTTCCCTGTCATGCACTTCCCAGAAAGGAAGGCTGGATTTGGAAAACAACGCCTGTTTAACCACCATCAGGCTCGATTTCTGCATGAGTCCCAGCAACCCCAAGCTCCCTCGTAACTAGCATCTGGTTCTTTCTTGAGGTACTACAGCTCTCCAAACAATCCGGTTCAGGTTATCAGGTTGGTTGGAGAATGTCCGTGTCATTATCAGCTTATTTCTAGGGGAAGTGATCTCCGCAAATCAATTCTGTTTTATGTCGCTAAAGGACCTGCCGGATGATTGAATATCATGATCATAAGCTTGACAGACACCTTGTGAGACTTCAGATCTGTTCTCTGTAAGAAGCCCAGAGAGGCAGGACTGAACTGGAGAGCACGGTTTTTATGAATCTAACTCTGTCTGTATTTAAAATGAAAACATTTCCTGGTTCCTCCATCCTAGGTTCTTGGTATGAATTGCAGAAATTTTGCTCCTCGGCTTCATGTCATTATCGTTCTTACACTTGAGAAGCAACGCTGTTCACCTTCTCTCTCCTAATTTAGACCCAATATTTAGGTTTTGATAAATTGATACCACCTGCTAGCCCTAAGGATTTTCATTATTCACTGAATTCTTCCTCCAATTCATCATGTCTTTTTCATTTCTAGGGAGTTCAAAACAGACACACACACACACACACACACACACACACACACATATACACTTTTTCTCTTGCCATTTTAATGATAGTAACATTTATGTTCAAGGTTATTTTTACTGCCTATACACGTCAGCAATATGCTCAAAAGGATGGTATCTGGCCTCAAAATGTGTTTTTATTGGTCAAATCCCCCTTTACTGCCTTTCTAGTGAATCCTGATCTAAATCTTACAGGATGTTAAAGTACCTATGAAAAGACCCATTAGTTGTTATTTCCCCCTTCCTTCTCCTTTTCCAAAAACGTCTCTGTAATTAGAACTTTGAACTTCCTTCACAGTTTCTATTGAACTGCTATTTCCCAGATTTTATTTCCCACTACAGATCACTAGATCAGAATTTTCTTACAAATCTCTTCTCACATTGTCCAGTCTTAGCAACCTAATAAAATTGCATTGGATTATTTGGTTTACTGTCCTGTTTATGACTACCAGACCTTTCCCTTCCATTCTCCCCTCTCATCTCATATTCTCACCCTAAATTTCTCTGTAACTGGCATGTTGAAACACATGTTTCCTTCAAGCTCCAGTTCTTAATAGGCCTGCATGAGCAGTAAAGATCTATTTGAAGGACTGGCGTCGTAGCTTTTGCAATCTTATTTCCCACTCTAAAAGTCAATGCAGCTATAAAGAGATCTAGGTTTAAAGGGAAACCTGATGAAATCCTGGCCCATAGGCGTGATATTTCAGTTGCATGCTTTAAAAATATGCTTTAGAATATCTTATTTTAGTTTGGAGCTTATAGTATTATGTAGTTAAATTTTGTAAACTCTCATTAACAAAAATAACTTGGTATCCTCTGCAAATATTCTTTTTATTTATTCTGCTGTGAGAATACAATGGTAGATGTCTTTTAGTAGCCTACTTTTTTCCCTTAACCGGTATAAATCATTAGGAATAAATTGTGTTCTGTCATTGTAGCCAGTAATTGGTGACATTTTCTTGTCACTGTGGGATTATAAATAACAGCAATATATGTACTGTCAACAGATTCATTATGTTATGAAAAACATAAACCAGTAGTCTGTTTCTTTTAACTATTCTTTGCATATTTTCTATATTAAATATGACACTGACAACTTTACAAATTTTTAAGGAATACTCAACAGAGCTGTTTTGTCATTAACAACTTCAATTTTCTTTATGATGACTTAAATGTGTTTAAATTATCTCTACTTCCTCTCTTAGTTCACCTGGAAAATATATTTTTCAGAGTATTTTGTTTGCAAACATGTATTTGTTCAATAGGCATGGGAGTTTTGTTTTTGTTTTAGCAGTAAAATATAGAAGAAATTCACAAATAGTACACGTAATTGTGGTGCATTTTGACACAACTCGTGTGTGTGGGTTCATTATAAATACCAGGCATTGAACTTCTGTGCTTATGTAATAAAAGAGTGGTCATCTCTCCCAGGCTAAAGGCAAAAATCATTCATTTTAAAGAAACATGACCACCCCCTACTTACTTGCTTCACTGATATACATCATTTCGTTGCTTTGCAAGTTGAGTATCCTGACAGTGTTATAGGCTGATACCTTCCAGCCCACTTGCTGGAAAGGAGGTAACAGCTCCCACTTTGAGGATATTTCACTTTTTCTGGAGAAAAAGACTTTTTCATTTGTCCCTTTCGAATTCAAACAGAAAAGTCTCAGCTGGGTGGTGGAGAGAGCCGAAAGCATGCTCACCTCAGCTTTTATGCCATCTGTCTTCCTGGGTGAGTCCATCAACTTCTCCTTAAAGCTCTGAGACTCTGAGGGCATTGCTTCTTGCCAGTTCCCTGGACTAGCTTTTGGGATTCGCATCACAATTTCCCCACTGAGAAAATGTCTGTAAAGATCCTTCCTTTGTTCGTTTCTTTCCAGTGGGACACGTTGAAGTTTATCTCAGATTCCCCCCACTTTGCAAAGATTGTGTTACCAAGTTTTCCTTTGTTTTCATTTATTCATTCAACAAACACAGCAAAACACTGTTCCTAATTCTTTGGGGGTAACAGTGCTACTAAACAAAACCCAGTATTTTTTAGTAAGAACTCTAACAGGAGCTAGAGTCACTCTGCTTTTCAGATCTCTTAGTCATACGTTGGTCTCTTTTAAACATTTCTGTGTTGGCTTATCATTATTTCAGGCAATATATTGTCCATATGTCCCCTTTTTTCTCTTAAAATTAGCCCCTTGGCAAATGGGTATTTTTTACAAATGGGTCCACACAACCCTCTCTGTTTTGCAGAATGAAATTTGAGATATATTTGATTATGAATTCTGCTTTTTCCTTGCTGGCTTCTTGATGTTTCTTTGATATTTTTCCTATTCCTCTTCCTACCAAAAATCACATGGCCATCTAGCACTGTAAATATGAGTGTAAACTAAATATATTCTCCCTTTGCACAACAGAGATTTTAAAAAGAATTTTTCCAAACATAAACTGCTCTAAGAATTTTTTAAAACATTTTAAATTCACAAGAATCGCACTATATATTTCTCATTATGACAATCAAAATGATTTGCCAAAATGGAGCTCAATTTTCTATTTTTTTTATTCCCACTTAACACTTCAAATCACTTCCAAAATTTCAAGCTTATTATGGCTTTGTTTTACTTCGCTACTTAAAATCTTTCCACTGCCATCCACTTTTATCAAATGCAAACTATTTATTTATTTCAAAGCTATTCTTATCTCTGGTAGAGACTGATGTGAATATCTTTCATCATTCATATTTCTGCCCTTCCATCCTTACATCTAGAAATCCTTACTTCTCAATGATCATGATTTCTGGCTCCACAAAATGTCTGTTCACTAGAGAAGACAGGAGAGAAGTTGAATCAGTCTCCAGAGGAAGACTTAAATTCTCTAAGCTTATCTTTCTTGTTATTTAGAAACCAAAATAATCTTATCTTCCTCTCCTTTCCTATGAAAACATTATAATGGACTCTGTCAGTATTTGCTATCCTGTGACTAAACCATGAGCTTTCTTGCCTCTGCCTTTGATCATGCCATGCTGACAATCTCAGATATCCTCCCAGCTCCTCTTTGCTGATTCAAGCCCTACCTCTCTCTTAAGGCCTATTTGAGTGTCACTCTCCCTTTTAGTAGACTTACAAGCCTTTGGATAAGTGAGCTGGCCTGCTGCTTAGTTCTTATTGTGCCTGTCTCCCCTGGCTCTTTCATATGGCATTGAACATGGAGTACATTCCTTTGCATTGTCTGTCTTTTATTTTCCTACACTGAATCATGAATGCCTCCAGAAGAGGAACTAGACTTCCAAATCTATTCCATAGATTGTCTAGTCTCATATGGTTACACCCTAAGGAGGCGCCCAGTTCATCCGCAATCGAATGAATGAGTCAAGTGGCCATTGAAGACCTAAACACAACCATTGGTAGGAGGCATAAATAGCAAATCTTATTTCAAAGCAGTTGGCCATCTTGATTCTCTTGGTGCTAAAAAGTATCTGCGTCAATGTGACCTGTAAAACTCGTTTGGTAATGAGTTTTGTGTTCCTGGTGCTTGTTCAAACTACATTTATACAAAAGAGAATGGATGCATCCACTTCCATGACATACTGTTTTAATTAGAATTCAGAACATTTGCGCATCCCTTATTATGTTTTTTTTCTTATTTGCATTCACTAGATTTTCTCCCCTAAATGATTTATACACTTGCATAACTTGGAATTTTAAGCATTAAATTTATTGCACATTGTCACTCTACATTAAAATTATTTTCATAATCTTGAGTACTTTAATATATCATAGGTTCTTAGCCATATAATTTAAGAACTTCCTCCAGCCAGCTTTACACTGTCATTTGGAGCACTTTAGAAATCAATACTGCAGAATACAAGGAGAAAAAATATTTCTAAAAGCGCTCCCCTGTGTTCCCATTAATTTGTTTATTATCAAGGTCTTTATTAGGAATATAGTTGCTAATGTAAGCCTATAATAAACAGAGTATAATTGAATTTTCAATATTTTGTCACCTGGGAATAATTTTCTTCCAAGACCTCTGCTCCATCTTCTGACTAATTGTCAGCAGTTACTCAGTCTCACCACATTAATGTCACCAAACACTGCAAAAATATCTACCTGATTGCATTCTATTTAAAGATATTCATTTCAAGCCCTTGATATTTTCTCTTTAAATTATTTACCGCAATTTTAAATATCATTTAAAATGCAATAAATGTAATGAGCCAACATGTTCTGAAAATACAAATTTAGTCATAAGCTCCAGTTATTGGGATAAAGACATCCTGTCGGGAATCCCAGGGCATTGGAACAGGATGGGGGGTGGGGGTGGGGGTGGGGGTGGGGGGTAAGGGGGGCAGGGAGCAGGTGGACCTGGACTTGTCCCCACTCGGTGAGTGTGTCCTGCCCTCACTCAGAGTCTGACTTGATTTGTGGCCATTATGTATGTCCATGCCCCACACCTGGGGTGGATGACTTGCGTCAGATATGTGCTACTATATTTCGCTGAACGAAATCCTGCTATAACACTGTCCAAACGCTAGACACAGGTAGATGATGGGAGAAAACAGAAACCTTTGTTGCTGCTGCTGTGCTCTGATTAGAATTCAGCTTTTCACCAATCCAGAACAGGAGCCCTCATCCCTGGAGTGATCCAGGTTTGGGGGTGCTGTCCCAGTATAATGCCGCTGCTTCCATTCCCTCATACAAAAGCCTGGGTTTGGTCATTGAACTAAACGGTTACCTAGCCTACAGCTCATTTTTGTTTCGTGCCTACTGTCTCCTGGACCACTTGTTAATGGTCCCTACAAGTCAGTGAAAAATATTTTTTGATTTGTTATTTTTTATTTCCCTCATTTATTTTAATTTGATTGCACACACACGTGTGTGTGTGTGTGTATTACATCATTGTCTACCCCAAGGTTCTCCCACCACCTTATCATCCATGAACCATCATCTTAATCTCTTGTGCCCGCCTCTCCCTCGATTTTAACCCCCTTCTCCTTCCAAGCTCTATGCTTTTCTTCTACTGACAGTTTTAAATTTTCCTTGTCCTTTGTTTGTTTTCCCAAATATAGATGAGGTCATCCAGTATTAGTCTTTATCGTTCTGCCTTATTTCTGTTAACATGATTCATTGTAGGTCCATCCATGTTGTCACAAAAGCATCAAATTTGTATCTTTTGATTGATGAATACTATTGCATTGTGTACATAGACCACAACTTTCTGATCCATTCATCTTTGGCGGGGGGGGGGGGGGGATTTGGGTTGCTCCCATATCTTAGCTATTGTAAACAGTGCTGTGATAGCCATCAGGGTACAGGTATCTTTTTGGATTAGAGTTTTTGTAACCTTTGGATAGATTCCCAGTAGTGGGATTGCTGGATCGAATGGTAATTCCATTTTCACTAATTTGAAGGTCCTCCACACAGCTTTCCACAGTGGCTGGACCAGCTTGCATTCCCACCAGCTGTGTAAGAGTGTTCCTTTCTCTCCACAACCACACCAGCTCTTGTTGTTGCCCCTTTTTTTTTGTATGGGCCATTCTTACCAGCAGATGAAAAGTACTGTGTTCTTAATCACCACCCCTGCACTTGGGTCTACTTGGCAAAATTTCTCAGATTCTCTTGGTTTTGAATTTTATTTTTTTTTTAATTTATTTATCTATATTTCACATCATTTCAATTTTAAATTTAAAATTTATGAGTTTTTTAAAAACATTTAGTCCAAATAGTCAGATTTTAGCTTCTCGGTGAGATCACATATTTAAAAGTCATGTGACTGTACGGTGAGAGATTTTTATGTGATTTTAAAACATTGAATTGGGAAGGAGATTTCCCCAGCAAGGTTGCCCCACATAAAAGCAAGAGAAGCCAGTGGTGCCCCGTATGGAGGCTCTGCTCACTTCAGCTCAGTCACAACCACGAACTCTGCGTGAACTTCCATTGCATGACTGAAGTGGAGCAGGTCTCCATAGGGACCCCCAGTTGTGCACGTGAGCAGCTGTGATTTCAGATGACACGCATTGTCCAACTGGAGCAGAGCGAGGGGATCCACAGACCAGAGTTCTGTGCCGGGGGATCCACACCATATCCTCGGGGGTGAAGGTCAAGAGCCGCCATCCCTCTTTCAGACAGGAGAATATGGAGCTTTGGAAAGCCTTCCCTCTGCATGTGCTGTGTCATCATGCAGAGTGCAGACGGTGTGATGAGCTAGACAGGGTGACTGGGAGACCCCCTCCCCCCAGTCTGAAGGGAAAACAGACCTTGCACCTGCAAACCACAACCACATGGCATCATAGCATATAGTAGGAAAGGAACTGGCTTCATGAGAGGGAGTACCCAGGATGGAGGAGGAAGAGTTGCCTTTGAGTCCCAGGTAGTCTTCTCTGAAGAAGGGACATGTATCAGGCTCAGCCTGGAGGACCCAGAACAAACAAGTAGATGTCACACGAGCAGAGGGACAGTTACAAGGGGAGCTCTGGGAGGTCTAGGGAGTAAAGGAGCTTGCAGGGCATTGCAGAATCTTAGAGCAGAGCACAGCAGGCAATCGGGGGTCAAGAAAACTGACACAACTTACCACATAGACTGACGAGGAGGCATATGTCTGCTGGCCTAAAAACCAATTCCAGAAAAGGGAAGAGCATAAAAATGAGCAAGAGAAAGTGAACTATCTGGGAAGAAAAGTGCATAGTCTACGTTCCCTAAACGTGTGCCGTGGGTGGCACTAGCACAACGTGGCAAAGGTGGGTTGAACAGTTGCTGCCTATGACTCAGAAATTAGCAGAGTCACCAGAGTTATCTGAAGAGCATAACAGGAACGACATGCTCTTGCTGCTTCGCATATGTGTGTGCACGTGTGCACATGCATGTGTGGGGTAGGTACCATCTAAGAGTACAGCGCATAGAAAGGAGAGGCCGCATGACAGCTGTTAGAAGTGTGTGAGTCAGCCTGACTCTGTCTGCCCTCTTCTTCCCTCTCTACCCCTTGCTTCTTCTATGACCTCAGACCCTCATCGCTTGCTGCCTCCATTTCCTCATCAATAGGTGAGGTAAAGAGCTTCTTTTGTAGGCAGACTCAGAGTTTAAAAATCACTGACTTTTTCCTTGCAGGACTAGAGATTTAAACAGTTTTGAGATTGGATGATAATTACAAATCTGTCCCAAAGAGTTTTTCTTTAGTATGATGCAAACAACTATGGTAAACTGACTAAAGACCATTGTTTTAAGTTGTACACTTTAACTCTTTTATGTTAAGCTAAAGAAATCATTTGATGTCATACCTTTTTGGATTATAGTAATGATTCTCTGTGTATGATCAGTTTAAACTATGGCTGCAATCATTGAGAATTTTCCAAAAGATTTTCCAACTTAAGAAATTGAATTAATATGTAGTAACCACAATAGGAAATAAAATGTTCTGCTCTCAGGACACCAAAAAAAAAAAAAAAATAGGTGAGGTAAATAGCAGTCCCTCCTTGGCCAGGTTGTTGGGAGTAAAGGGAATGAGCCTGTGAACTGCTGACAGGATCCTCGGCAGAACATCCGTGCTCAGTGCATGTTAACTGCTTCAAACAAAGAGCTGGTGTTTGGATTCCCCCAAGAGCTGGGTTAGGTGCAATTAGAGAGGAAACAAAGAGAAAGGAAGTGAGCAGCTGTGGAAAATAACTGCAGTGGACTAGAAGCACCGTAAGATCCAGCCACATACCCGCTTTGGTCCCCATACCATTCCGGATGGCTGGTCCAGTGCCCTTAGGCAATAGCCATGGGTGGGCTCAGATTGGACTCATCAATGAAGTGTGATCAATGTGTCCATTCTCCATGTGTGTCAGTTAGCCACATGTGGCAGGCACAGGTTGATAGTGACCGCACTCAGTCTTGATGGCCTCCAGACAAACACCTTGACTACCTGTCAAAGCAAGCAGAGCGGTGTTTAAATGATTCTTTTAGTGGTATTTTTGTCCCTGAAGAAACGCACCGACTGATCTTCTAAGGTTCTGAAATGTTCTGAACATCCTAAGGTTCCAAGATGCCTTGCTGAGTATCAGCAAGCATGTATACTCCGTGAAAGGCACTGTTAGAAAGCCCAGCTCAGTCGTCCATCGGACCATAGTCTAAACATCTCCCGACTGTGTAATTTATGCAACTCACAAAACTCACCAGTTTTCCAGAGTTGAACATCTTGCTGTTGTATTGCAGCAGGGGGGTGATTAGTTTACCAGTGACGCAACTGAGGTTAACCCAGACTTTGGCTGCCATCCCAGAATAATTTAGTAAAATCTTCTTGAGAGTCTCTACTGCACGGCCTCTCTGGCTTCTTGACCTCATATCAAACCTCCTTCTGTCTGGCCCCCGGAGCGAGGAGGATGTTGACGAGAGGGCGGTGAGCTTTCAGGGTGGCAACCACTCACACTGCCTGTGTGCTTGGTCAAGGTCAGGTTAGCCCACCTCCCAGTGCCCGGGCCTTGGCACGACATGGCCTCCCAGGGGGAAGGGGGAAGGGGGTGCTCTGAGCAGGGACAAGATGGGACAGCTGGATAAGGGACTGGCTGGTATTGAGCTGAGGAGTGAGAGCAGGTGCTCTTGACAGCTAGGGAAGAATTGGCCTGGGAGCCCTCTTGACAAAAGGAAATCACAGAAATTAGAGACAGAGAAAAACCTATTAGTCAATTCCCTTGCCAAAGATAAACCGGCCCCTGGTGTGTGTTCGTAACTCCCTGAGCATGCTGGTTACACCTCTGCCAGGGCACAGGGATGAGGGGTTGTGGCCCTGTAGACAAAAGATTCAGAACGCTAGGAGGGGTGAGGGGCTGAGATGAAACAGTCTGTTTTCATTAAAGGGAAAATAATGATTTGGGGGAAGCTTTGGAACCATTGACTTGATGTTAGGACTGAATTCCTGGAGAGATCTACAAAAGTCCATGGAAGGTTCTGTGGTTATTGTTTCCTTAACGAAGGACTGAGTGTTATTTATCCAAAGAGCAGATGTGCCCAGCTCATATTTTGTTCACTTTGGGATGAAGAAGTAATATTTTTGATCTTGCAAGATTAGAGTTAGATTATGTATTTTGCTTTGGAGTGAAAATAAGAGCAATCTCATTGACTAAATGTCTCAGAATTTATTAAAGAATAACTATATAATAGTTTGTGAAATGTGTGGATTTATTTGCTTCTCTGTAGACACAAGAACCAAAGAACTTTGTGACTAAAGATAAGATGGCATTGAGATGCAAATAGAGGAAGTAAAATCTAGAGAGTGATTTTGCTTGCTTATGCCATTTTCCTTATTGTTTAAAAAAACCAAAAAAAAAAAAAAAAGTAAGAAAGAAAAAAGAAAAAGAAAATAAGTGAAGTCATTCTCAAACTCTCTGAGTAAGGTATCATGATTTTAACTATATTAGATGGCTAATTAATTGAAATGAATTGAATGCTTTGTCACAGCTTCTTGTTTTTTGGGTACTTTCAAATTAAAGCCTGTTTTTGTTACACAGCCCACATTCAAAACAGCTCAGTTGAATGAGTCCTTTACCCTCTCACACTCAGCCTCTTTCTCATTCATTTTGTGGCTAAATTGGGAGTTTTGTCTGACATGTTTAGAGAACCAGGAGTCTTGGCCTCTGGGAATTTCTTCCTCCTGTAGTGTGTTCATTTGGCAGGTACTTGTTCCTAGTACCTAATACTAGTACCAAGTAATAGTACCCATCTCCATTGGCGCTGGGTTTTGGGTACTGTGACTGCCTCTCAGATTCCAGAACCCTACAAGGCATTATACTGATAGTTCAGGGCGATGGAGCTGAGCATCAAAAAACAGGCAACAGTTAAAGCCATATGCCCCAAATGTATCTAATCTTAAAAAAATAGCTTCTCACAGACCCATGGCCTGGATCAGACCTTCCACATGAGAGCTCATCCTATGTGAGTTACCTGCTGCCAAACCAGGTGGCATTAGACCTCTGATGTCCAGACCCAGCCCTCTACCCAGCCTATCAGCTTTGTTCAGATTCCAGTTGCCCCAGTCCGAGGTCTGGAATCCATCATCTGGGCCCGCATACCACTGATGTTGATGGAAAAAAACCGTTCTAACGTTGTTGAAAGAGAAGGAAAACTTTATGCAGGACGATTGCCATGGGTGTTACATTATGGCCGTGCTGTGGCTTCAACTCCAAATACAATAAGAACCAGTGGGGATTTATAGCCAGTCAGCAAGATGGGCAGGGGCATGAACTGGAAGAGTTGGGGGCCTAAAAGCAGGAGGGGTTCTGTGAAACTGACTTCACAGGATTGTGGAAGATAGGCCAGAGGCTTAGACCTGAGCAAGGAGAAGGAATTTAATCAGCTGCAGCGACCAAGGGAGTAAGTCCCTGTCATCTGACAGAGAAGGATTCTAGCTAAACCCGAGGTAAGGATAGGAGTAGCTAGAACTGAGAAAAACCTAATTAAACTTGATCAAGGAGAAATTCTGCGTCTGTGTGACAATAGCAATTTTGTCCTAGAAATCTGTCTATAACATTCAGCTCTCTGCCTCACTGCCATTGGTTGGACTGTGTCTCTGTGCACAGAAGGAAACGTTTTCAATGCGTTTCCAGCTCATCAGCCCTGCATGGCGCCATTTTGACATGGTCCCTCCTCATCCTCCCTGGACGCATCTGGCCTTCAGGCTTCACCAAAATGGATCCTGTGCAGGGGGAGGGATTTGAGAAGGGCCTTGGGAAGTGGCTCAAGCATGATGCTCCTGTCATTCACACTCACCCTGTGAAGTAGATTTTAGCCATGAGCGAAACATCTACCACTCACATGTGACATTTTAGTCAGAGCCAAACGCTCAGGGGAAGGAGTTCATGTGTTTATACTCAGAAAAGTTGGCAGGCAGAGAGTTTTCTTTAAAAATGTCTTGTGCTGTTCTTTTTTTTTTTTTTTTTTTTTCTTGCAAGTAGAAACTTTTTTATTGCATTCCATTACCTGGGCAAAAGATTGTCACGTCATCTCCGATGGGTCCTGACAGGACTGGATTGTTAGGTGTGTTTACAAACACAACATGTCAACAGAAAATGCTGTTGTTACATTTCTTGCCTCCCTCCCCAAAACAATTTGCCTTCAAGTACTCCACAAATAAACTAGACATTCAATAGAAGAAGGGGGCTGTTCTAACTCCTTCCCACTGGCTTTTTAAAACATCACCAATATTGAAATATTTGTGTTTTCTTTGCTGTAGTGCCAGCAACATAATAGATGAGTAGAGAGTGGATATTCAGTGTTCTCAGAAAATACAACTTAGCCTCTTCCTGCAACCTGAGCCTTCCCTTGTCTCTGTGACTTCCTGCTTGCTCCCCCTTCTAATTACTCTTCCCTTTTTCAAGTTCTTTTTATGCCTCTTCCCTTTTTTCATGTCCCCTTTATTCCCTCTTGCCTGCATTCCACATTTCTTGTCCACCCCCAGCTCTCTTTATTTGGCTACAAGTGCTTAAGAGTAGTCTTGAGTCTTGGAGCTGAATAAGACCCATCTCCTGCAAAACAGTTTTACAGATTTTCTATTGAGCAAGTTAGTGTTCTGGCCTCCATGCAAGGGAATTGAAAAGCTAGATCGACAAGCCCAAAGAGAAGGAAGTGCGTGATAAGTGTAGCAAACTGCTCTTCAGCCTGAGACTCATTTTGGTTTATATTAAATTAGGTTACCACCCCCTTTGTTGTAAGTACAAATGCATCATCAAGCATCCGGAAAGAAAAATCCTCCTCTTTGTGAAGAGTTAAATTCAGAAATCATCCAAACACCAAAGCAAACAATGTTCATTTAAGAATGTGTAATTGTATAGGAATCATGTAAGGTTTGCCAATCTGGTGTTATTGTGCATCTTATTTAAAAAAAAAATATATATATATATATACACACATATATAAATATATATAATTCCTATAAAATTACTCTGCTCAACAAAACTCCATGACAAAACTTATCATAGCATTTGGTAGGGACCTTTGTTAGATGTTACTTTAAAAACAAATAAATCTAAAATGAATGGGAAGTGACATGTAAACTATTTGAAATATTTATAATTTGTCTTATCCTTTTCTTTCCCTCTAAGGTAAATTATTTCAAGCAGAAACTGAAAGTTTCTTAATACTGTTGGTAGACTACAGGTGTGCATTTTTAAATTGTTTCTCGAGATAGTTTTTGCTCTTGGGAGAATAAAATGTCTGTTGTGCTACCTTTATTTTCAACAGTGCTCTTACAAAGTAACTAAATTGATACCCAAATTGCATTTGAAAGTTTCTTTTTTTCCAGCCTTATATTCTATACTTCAGTGAAATAGTATTTACCTGAAGAAATGAAAACTCTATCAATAATATAAATTATCATCGTTATGCCATAAGCAACAAGAGCTCACTGTTTTATTGACTTAAAATGTGAGGAGGAAATGAATACTGAACAGGAGTTACTATTGCAGAAAATCAGTCATGCAATCCATCAAAATTCTTTGTGCCTTTGGCTTCAAGGTTTTTGTTAACACAATACAGTTTGGGAACCCAATACCTGTGAATAGTCAACAACTTATCTCGAGAATAGGTTCCCACAAAAGCAATTCTCACAAGGAAGTCTGGTACCGTTAACAAAAAAGGAATGATATTTTCACCTTATAATATGGTTGGCAAAGTTTGTGTTTTAAAAGGGAGAATGGTAAACTAAACTCAACACTTAAGTTCTAAACGATTATAATTGTCATTCTTTTTAAAAAAAAAAGTAGTTCAGTCTTGCCTCAGGATTTTTTCCCTCTCTACATTTAAGCAAATATGTCACCATACATCAGTTTACCTTAATGGAGTATGGGCTTTGAGAAATTAGGGGGAGCTTACGAACCTTTGGGAACTGTGATAGTTTCACTTCTCTGGATACATTGTGTTGCTTTTTCTCTTCTTGGTAGTCATCTCACCCACTTCCTTCTGGTTGCTCCCACCCTGACTCATGACCCCATCTCTTCTCTGGAATCAGTAACTACTCTCTACTTGGTTTCTCTCCCTTAATTTTCTTTCTTCTCCATCTTCTGCCATGGTCAAATCAAATATCCTCAAAATCCGCTTCTATTGTTATTTTTCTGAAAATCAATCCAGGACTGATAATAATGCAATCAAATACTGTCCAACGGCTCTTCTGCGTTAAATCTTCAGGTCTGTTACATCATTTAGTCCTCAAAACAATCTTGCAAATCATGTCAGAATTGTCATTAAAGTTTAATAAGTTTAATTGGAGCTCAAACAGATTAGGTGCTTTGGAAGAAGTGACTCAGCAACTAACTCTCAGGCATCCTTTGTTATCTCAGACTGTAAATGTAAGAGGTGACCTCTGCACCTACAATGATTTTTTTAAAATATATGTAATTAATAAAATGAAATAAATTAAATAAAAAATAATACAACCAGGGAAAAAAATTCAAACTTAAAAAAAGAAAAATTTGCACCTTTCCTACTGACTTAGCAACACTGTCGTTTAAATGTAATTTTTTTCCTGGGTCATTTGGTAGCAGATTAATTTTGCAGAACATCTGGAAATTTGCTCTCACTTTGTTGTTTTATACGGTTTTCAAATCTAAAGTTTAGCCCCTAAATGAAATTGAATGGGAAACACTCCAGCCACCCCAATTTCTCAGAAACATTTATCTGTATCGCAACCCGAGAACCATTCTGAAAGGGCGAGGCATCCATGACCAACAGTCGTTGACCCTGCAGCCAGCGTAGACTGATAACCGACACGAGAAAGATGAAGATGGCGCTGGAGGCAGAGCCTGCATTAAGACTTTGGTCAGGGTTGCCGTAGCTACTCCCTTTCCTAACTGCAATTTCAAACATAAATGATAACATCGCCACGTCTGAAGTCATAAATGAAGAAGGAAGACACGGTTCTCAGTCCGTCCCACATCATTAACATGTCAAATTTCCTTTTACATGAAACTGGGGTGTGTTCCAGCCTTCCCTCCTGCCTGGGAGTGCCCACGTGGGAAAGGGGTGGAGGTGGAGATGAAAGTACTAGTTTTGTGTTTCCACTAATCTCATTCCCCCCAACCAGCTGGCCTTCCCACCTGCCCCACAACTCTTCAGAAACTCCACTTCAAGCAGCTTATCAAAGCCAGACCCCTGTCGTAGGCATTTCAGCCAAAGGAAGCCAATTTGGGTCTGGTAGGTGGAATAAAAAAGGTTCAGGAACTGCTCAGGCTGCAGAAATTAGACTTCAAAATGGCACGAAAGTGATGTGGAAGCAGTTTACCTGTGGGGGGAAGAATCGCATCGAATAATTTCTGGAATGAGTAACTTTAGTTCGATGGCCAGGGCACGAGCAAAAGAAATCTGAAATGGAATGATCTAGAAGGCCAGGGAGAAATCTGTTGAACTGCGTGGTCTGATGGACAAATCACCCCGACCAATTAAGTTATTTCTGCACAAGCACAAAGCACTCGTTTCAACCTGTGTTTCAGAAGATGACTCTTTAAAGGTCGTCTTACGAAGCGTGCGATCAATCCTTGGAGGATGCCCAAAGCCCGCCTCCCTCAGTCTGGTTTTATGTTTCATTGACCGTATTAGCATTAAACTCTTTAAGAGTGACAGGCTGCAGTCAGGAGATCCCAGGTGGGCTATGGGATCTGCGGGGCCAGCTGTTCCTTAGCTCAGATAATTCTTCTTTTTGAGATTTACAGATCCGTTTGCATTTGACAGACCATGGCGCGTCTTTGTACTGCTCGGTCCTGAGGTTTGAAAGGAGAGCAGCTTAATAATTTATTATCCTCTGGGCTTCCTCCGTGTGATGCTGCGGAGGCACAGGACATTATAAATATGAAGAACTTAGCAGAAACACATTCTTTCAGAGAGTCGTTGCCAAGGCCTCCTCGGAGGGCGCTTGTTGGTTTACCTGGTTGGAAAGCAGCAGAAAATGATCTGCTTTGGCGAGTGGGGCTGCCATATCAGTTTGGGGTTTGCCAACAGTCTGCCCTGATCTACAAGATCGTTAGCAAGGCAGTGACAGTGGAGTAGCAAAGCTGCCTGTTCCCGGACACTCTGGAACTGTCTGTGTGTTCCAGGGATGTTGCAGCGCTTCTCATCTCACCCCTGCCTTCAGCCTGCGGCCATGACTGTCACGTTTGGCCCAGAGCTGAACCCAACGCCAGGCTGCGTGCCTGCCACGTATCCTGGCCTATCGTACTGTCAATCGAAATGCAATACCTGCATAGATGCTTCATTTAGTAGCACTTAAGTACCCTGTTTTTTCTTTTCCATTTTCCTTATCCCTTTCCTGATATGCTTTCAAAGTTGGGTGGAACTTATCTTAGCCTGGGAAATAGATGACTTGGAGAGACCTGATGTTAGACTCCTTATGAAATAACACCTGTCTCTGGGAGCTGTTCTTCAAAGTAGAAAATATTTTCATATATGTGTGTGTGTGTGTGTATGACTGCACCATGTCATGATGGAGGAGGAGGAAGAGGAGGAGATAGGGTTCTTGTGCAGCCTTGGAAGCTGAGGCCCTGAGAAGTTAATTAACTTGTAAAAAGTTGGGTAGCTACTAAATCTCAGAGGTTAACATCAAACCCAGATGTCCTAAGGGTTCCAATAGGACTCAGCCCTCTTAGGTATTTTTTCCCTTCAATCATTATTGACTGCCCATCATTTGGTCCTGAAAAGACACAGTGAGTGAGACCCCAGGCTCAGCTCTGCCGGTAGGGGGTCTCCCTCATAATAACACAGCTGCAAGGCTCGAGACATGATGGTGCATCCACGTAGCTCACTACCCAGTCTAATGCACAATGAAAAGGCAACATTCATTCTCAGTAACTGAGCAGATTCAATAAATTTAATGGCATTTAATGATTATTCAGCTTGTAGCATCTTTTATCCAAAGGTCAGTGCCCATGCACTGTATACACCATTCACTGTTGTTAAATGACAGTAGAACAGGCGGCAATCCACTTGGAAGGAGTAATTGGCACTAAAACCTGCATACACTTGGTTCTTAATAAATGTTTATTGACTGACGCAGTAGAAATCGGCTCTGTGTTTTGAACCTATTCTTTTTATGATTGTCTTCTTTCTCTCCAAATGGACCCAAAGTTGATGTTTGTAGTAAAATGAGCAAACATGGTGAGATGTTCCATTTAAAGTGATTTCAGGCGTATGTTGAACAATTTTCCTAAGTGTTTTGTTCCCTGATTTTAAGAGGTGCTCCAGAGAATATGATGTAAGTAGCTTCCCCTGCTTTTAGTTAACTTTACTTCTAATTCAACTCCAAGTATTCTCAAGTTACTGATAGACCAAATTGAATGGCTATTTTATCTGTTATGTTCTTTTATCTCAAGTTTTTTTTTTTTTTTAAATCACATTTTCAGTATAAGGGCTATGGGATTTAAATAGTTAAGGGTAATTCTTCCTCAAGGCTGCTTTATGTTGCTATAGCCACCTGCTCTACCATACAGAGTTGAGGTAATTAATAAGAGACATTAACACGTTTCGTATCACTGGGGAAAGGGAAAAGCTTAAATCTGTTGAAAAGCTTTCACTGAGAAGCAGTAAATGTTGATTCACTTGCCATCTTGTACTTTTCCAACTTGAGATCATTTCTGCAGGATGAAATAGGTGGTAAGCTCACCCCCCCCACCCAAGGTAAATGTAATGGATTTAATTACATCTAACTTAAAATATGCATTTGGCTGTGTAACCCATCCAGCCACCAGTCAATCCATAAACAACTATTTTTTTTTTTTTTTTTTTGCAAAGGAGTTCTGGTGCTTGGGAGAGAGATGGGAATTGGAAAGGCAGAATGGGCAGGGTGGATGAGGCTATGGAGCCAGACTTTACGACTTGGGGGTGGGGGGTGTTTTGGGAGGGGGAGGGGTCACTCTGGGAAGAGAAGGTAAGAAACAGAGGGTGGAGCCATCAAATCTTGAGGTAGATAAGAAACAAGTGACAAACAGAAGTAGAAATGACTAAAGAGAGTCTCCATCATTACACCAATTAAGAGAGAAAGTAATTTCTTGAGAATACAAGTCTTCAGAATTCAGGAGGTGAGTGAGAAGGAGGGAGAAACTAGAAGACATTGTCTAGACTGTTTGGGGGGCCAATTGGGGGTAAAACAGTGAAGAGAAAAGAGCTGAATGCAGGTAGAAATTTATATTTTAAGGATTTGAAGGTGGTTGAGGTTTGTGTCTTTGTAGACTGAAGGTAAAGATCCAGTGGGGAGAGAAAGCAAAGAATAATAAATGGTAGTTTGTCTTAATGGGATAAAAGATGCTATCAGAATGTTTCCTCTTAATGAGATCCATTCCCATCGCCTTATCTATGTAGCACATCATTAAAAATAACTAACAGAAATGTCTGCTTACATGACACACTCGTTCACTCAAATCTCTACATCCGAATCATAGTGCTACTTATTTTCCTGCACTTGTTGACAAGTCGTTAGGACAGAGAGGGCTTCGCTCAATATTGCCTGTCATCTCAGAGAGCTGTATTGCTTAAATAAAAACTTGATGGATTAATACTATTAGGAAAAAAACAAGCCAAGTGCTATGAGTGGTCTTGTCTCTATTCACAGCCATCAATATGTGCATCTTTAGAATACATAACAACAGCATGCATGCAAAAAACTGGAAAAAAATGTTACAAATATTTGCAACTGTTCTCTAATTCAGACGGTTAAAGAAATCCCCAATTTATTTAACATCTTTGTGCTGCTCCAAAGGTAATTTTTTTCATCTTAGAATTTCATAATAAACACAGTAGTTACATTACACAGAGCTGACATTGACAAGCATAGCTAACTGACTTGGCAGTTACCATATTTTAAGGTACACGATTCCTTTCACTTGATCCCTTGCCTTGATATTATTTTTAAATACCATCTAATATCTTGCTAAAGATTTTTTTTTAGTAGACTGGTTAACAAAATGTCACCAATCCATGAGAGCTGGCAGGAAGTCAATGACACTTTATCACGGAGGATCACCAGCATGTTCATCATAATCACAAGTCCTCTAATGTGCATTCACAGCTTCCTTCCACATCTCAGAATTATCGAGAAACTTACGGTTAGAAGAAATACAAAGAAATGGGTCCAGATGCATCATCTCGATCTTTCGTTCACGAACCAGAACCCAACCACCAAGACAAAGAATTATGACAGGGAGAGTGTGTAGACAGCACATGTTGATTCTAAACAAAATTTCCTCGTGAAATAAAATAGACACCTTGGACTGTTTTCAGAACCTGTGCTGCCGTGAGTCGGAAGGTCAGACCCCTTATAGGGGTCTGTAGACACCGTGGCTGATGTGCGTGAGACTTCTTATGCTGCCTAATTATTGTTTATATTTATTTCTCGAGGGAAGCAATCAGAGAATGTTTATTTTTATAGGGACTTTATCATCAGGTTGGAAGAGCTGCGTCTACCAAACCCCACCCGTCCCCACTTAGCTCTAAAAACAAAACTAACCTTGCATGGTGGAGACAGCCGTGCAGGCAGAAACAGAAAGTTATGTGAATGTGTGTTGACCTCAGACATGAGGTTGACCCCACTTAGCTTGTGAAAAACATAAGATCACATGCTGAACGGATGTGGGAATAAGCAATTAAGCAATGAATTGGGGTGGAACTTATCCTCTTAATAACTGAAATGTGGTTTTATTGCAGCAGAGAGCTGTCCACGGCAAAGAATTCTATGTAAATGCAGAGACCCCAAGCTCTAAGTTTCTGTTTTCATCATTTCTAGATTTCATTTTTCGTCGACACTGGATAATCTTAGGTGGTCCTTTTCACGGTTGCTTGGAAATGTAGTCTGGAGTATCCAATTGAATTTTAATTATGAGCTCTTGATTTTAGACTTCAGGTAAACTCAGTTGAACCAGAATATTCTTAAAACATAAACAATGGATTGCTGAAATTCCCAGCTCTCGTTTCAAGTATTTGCTAAAGTGGCATTGATCAATCTACAATTCCCAGACTGAGCTGAAGTGATAGGAATATTGGATAAAAAATGCCGCAGAAGCCAACAAAGATAAATTGTTTGGGTTGTCTTTTTGCAAGTTTGAGGTCACGATTCATTCATCTTGTTACTTTGCTATATCCCTTTAGTGGCTTCAATTGCAGGATTAAATATTGAATGGTGGCAGATCATTCAATATACAAGCTCTCCTAGTTTGGCATTAGAAGGTTTTTCATGCTTAAAATGGAACTGTGTGCGCACAGAATGCCAAAGATAATCGTGCTGATGATCTACTGTGTGAGATTAATCCCTCAACAGTATTATCAGGCCATTCTTAACACATTGATTTGTCCCTGATATGACACTTCTGAAACAAATGGATCTACTAAGCATTTTAGGAAAAACAGGAACCTTCCTACACCCTGGTTCTTTCAGAAAATTAACCCATTAGCAGATGCGGCTGGAAATTGCCAACACATTTCACAGCCAGTGTTTATATGATAAAAACAAAGGAAACATTTTCAAAATTCACAATACTTTGGGTGAGTATTCATTAAGAGAGGATTGAAAAACACTTTTATTTCTTTTTACTGAGTCATTTTATTGGGTAACATTTGCCCTTATGGCTAATTATGAAGAATGATAGTTCTAATTCATATACTGCCTAATACGTCCGATTGGACCAAGTGTATTCAAACCTTCTTTTAGCCAGAGCTATTATGTTTAAAATATTTAGCTGTGGCTCTCCTTATGGATTGGGGGAGGGGAGCTGCTTACATCCTCAGCCCATTAAAAGGGAAATGAAAACAACCAGGGTTAAAAAATGTGTTATTTAACCAGGAGACCCAAGACACAGAGAGGATAAATATACATGCTTTTTAAAAATGAAAATGTTTTATGTATAAACCATAAAAATTAAAGTTGACAAGAACCAAGAGGTCATTCCGTTTCTTTCTCTTGTGCAACATTATTTTATTCCACATTTGTCTGAAATGCCCCCAGATGGTCATTTTTCACTCTTTCCTGAAGTTACTAAAGCCAGAAACTCTTGAAGGTGAACTTGTTTGGGGGTGGCTAAGGAAAGGGGTGGTTATCCCTAAAAAATTTTTTTCAGAGTCCCGGCCCATTCGTTCTCCCTGGATCATGCTACTTTAAATCATTATGATAATTCCATTTTGAACTCTAAACAGTTATGTCATATTTCATTTTTTTCTCAGCCTCAGCACATTTGGATTTTTCTCATTTGCTCATAAGTCATTCATTCTAGTCCTTTCATCACCTGGATTTATCCCTGGCTTCCTTCCAATGTATCCACATTTTTGTGGCGCACAGGGTTTGCATCGTTTTGCTGTTGAGGGAAAGCTCATTCAATATCTCTAGAGGCAGATCTAAGTTGGCTTTTTCCTGCTTCTTCTACTTCGACAGCTAGAGACTGTCACCTCGTTTTTGAAATCATCTGTGTCCCAGTTTCTTTATCTCTACAATGACACTAGCCATGTGGAATGTCACAGGATGGTTGATTTGAAATCAAATAGCCATGGCTGGCATGGAGAAGGTGAGCAAAACAGCCACAGGCACGTAATGAATGATTTCAGATCAAGCGAAAATCTCCTTTCAAATCAAGAGAGTTGCATGTGACTTCTTTCAAGTCCAACATCGTTTGGGTAGGTTGTTACCAAAGAAACAAATCCAGTCTCTACTTCAGTGAAAAATCATGACACACATGATCAAGGACTCTGACGTCACCTGTGTGACTACACATGACCATAGATCTTTGTTCCGTGTGATGACTTCGGAACAGAAGAGTCAGCGATGAAAGGAACGGGAAGCTTGCTTGGATGCAGACTGGAAACCCAGCCTTTGAGACTTGATCTGAGGAAGAAGTGGAGAGCCAGACAGGAAGGCAAGCAGCTAGTGGCTGTGGTGTGAAAACATCGAAGGGTAGATCGTGGGAAAGAGCAAAGTCGGGCAGTGAACAGAGTCTGGAATGGACAACAGAGGCGAAACTTGCTGTGTACCGAGGCCAAAGGATGCATTTATTTTAACCCTGAGATGGACATTTGGTTTCCTTTCCATTGCGGCGTTGTTCAGGTTGAGAAAGGGTGGGGACCCCTGTCAGGCTAGTGGCCAGAAAAGGACCTGGAGACCAAACCTGGACTTTCCTCAAAAATCAGACCCTAAGTTGATGACTTTCAAATGTTCGTTGCCTGAACATCACCTGGAGGGACAAGAGCTGTGCCATCTCCAGGTCTGACCTAATCGGTCCAGGCACCACATGTGGGGGACCACAGCTACACACCTGTGCCCTTCTGGGTTAGTCATGTTCAGGCTGTGTGATGGGCCAGACCAACTATGGCTTGTTCTGGGCAGTACCCCAAGCAGTCTTTCCCTCGCTGCCCGAGACAGTCTGGTATTCAGTGCAATTGAAGGGATTTTAGCTGGAGAAAGCAGTGCCTATTATACTCAAATCTGGTGATGTGGGGCACAGAGGCCCTTGGTCTTTTTGACACAGAGGAGCTCAAGGTCAGCCCAGCATGGCAGGCACTGGGGACTGAACTCTGTCCTGTTAAACTGGAGCATATTGAGCTCCTTTTCACTATGGTGGGATTGATTTCAGATGCTGAATAGGTTTTAGATCAAATGCTTCTGACTGAGAAGGAAAGGAATACAGGGACAGGGACACAAACACAGACACACAGGCACATACACAGGTGTATGTGCACACACATGCACACACACGGAGTGTTAATATACACACATGTACAGGTGCAACCCACATACTGCATGTGTACACATATCCTGCACTGTGTACACACCTATACATACATACACACATGAACACACATAACCCTCTCATGGGTCATTGTGATTACTGACATTCACCGCTGTTTCCCCCATGTGTTCTCTCTTTCAATGGCGCTCTTATATATACACTGCACGTGGGAGAAATTTCAAAGTGGTTGACCAGCTGTTGAGTTTGTTGCAACTCACTTAAATTGAATTGATGTTAAAAAAAAAAAAGGAATTGACTCTGAGAGTGGGAGGTGGATCAAAAAGGGCCATGTCCTGTGGAATGTCTCTGTCTCACTCTACTGAGCCACTAGGAATGAGCCACTCACATAGAGATAGAGGACAAAGTCCTGTTCAGTAGGTACCTATTGATGAAGATTGGAAATACAGTGATAGATTGTTGGAGTTCGTGAGTGCAAAGAAGAAAAATGGGCGGAAGAAATTGAGACAGTCTAAGATGGAGTCATAGACCAGGATTCAGTGAGCATGAACTGAGCCCTTTATTAAGTGGTTCCAAGCTCCCTTAAATACCCTGGTGAAGGAAGGTAAAACCAAGATCTTGTGGTATGTAGCACATGGGGTAGGAGGATGGGGATTCATTATCTAGCAGAAAAACACCTCTGGGGGTAAACAGGTTTATCTTTCAGCAACATATCTCTCTGGTGGTTCCATCCTAGGAGGTTAGGGGGCTGCCATTGCAGATAAGAGAACTTGCCAGGAGCCATCTCCAGAGTGCCAGAGATGGGCGAGAATAGATAAGGGTGTGCCTTTATCTAAGGCATATCTCTTACCCATTTATGGTGCCCCACAATGGAGGGAAACAAAACAAAATAAAAGTGAAAATGAAATGTTCAATTTTCAATTATTAATTTTCATTGATCACCCATTGACCAAGCAGATCCAGTTGTGGCTGAGCAAGGTTTCTTTGTTTAGGGTACAAAGAATTCATCACATTCATATCAGAAAGCATTTGATAAACACCTCTGTCCCCAGGACTTGTGGGAGCCAAGCCTTGACCTTCTCACTTGGGAGCTGAAGTGGGTAACTGCCAGCTCTTCAGTTCCATTCCATTCCATTCAGCTCAGTTTCAGTCCCTCAGCATAGTCCACCAAGAATTTATTGATTGTCTACTTATATTTACCTCTGTCCAGCCCGGGACTCAGGTTGATGACGGATAAATTCAGGTGCTGTCAGGCTGATTAGTGAACCTGTAGTTGCTGGAAAGACCACATTATTGAATAATAAGCTGGTAAATCATAGCACACACTGCAGGAACTACATGGTTCCCACCTCAAGGAATTAGCAGACGTTTGTACCGAGTTCACACCTTGGCTAGAATGCAAGTTACCTGAATGAATACATTTTTGGTAAAGTGTTTTACATAGGAATGAGTATAGACACTGTTTTGGAAAAACTGAAACGGACCATTTTCTTCATCTTTGAAATAGCCAAGAATGGCTATTTCACTTCTTGACTTGACTCTTACAAGTCCTGGGGACAGAGGTGCTTGTCAAATGCTTTCTGATATGAACACGATGAATTCTTTCTACCCTAAACAAAGAAACTTTGCTCAGCCACAGCTGAATCTGGTTGGTCGATGGGTTATCAATGGAATAAAATTGAAAAGTTCATACTTTGCTTCCCTCCATCACCATATTGCCAATCTTCATCAATAGGTACCTACCTAACTGGACTCTATCCTCTATCCTCTCTATGAGTGACCTGGCAGATAGAGGCAAAGACATTCCCATGGGACACTTGTCCTTTGCTTTGGTCCTCCTCCTACTCTCAAAGTCTATTCATTACTTAGCAGCTCCTGAGGATACTCCACTCACACAAGATATTTCCCCGCAGGGAGGACAACTGGTTGACCTGTGACCTGGGTCCCTGTGGACAAGCTTGTTCAGGCCACCTCGATGGGCCTCCATAACTGGTACCATTTGTTGGCATGGAGATTTGTGTGTGCATGTGTCTGAAAGCAGTCGACTTTTCTTTGCCACCCCATGGCACTTAGCAACAGTTAGCAATCCCCAGGCCCTGGTCAGAAGAAACTGGCCAGTCGGCTTGTTCCTGGAGAAGAAGGCAAAACAAACCTTTGCAGACTCTGCACCCAGCGTGCCATGGCCCAGAGGAGCTGCACAACACACCGCTTGTTCACTCTTTGTGGTAACTTTTCCAGAATGTGGAAAATGGACCGCGAGCTGTTCAGCAGTAAGAGCGCCGCTCATCTACCAGCTTGCAGCTCTACATACAAGGTGTCGTTGTGAGGGAGGTGAGGTTTATGGCACCTGCATCTGACAGTCTGTCACTTACCTGACTCCCGACTCAGGAAACTCCGCTTGGCTGTGTTTGCAAGCCGGGTAACTATCCCTCTGTTTGTGGCATGGCGGCGGTGAAGTTTATGAATTAACCAAGATTCCTTCTGTGCTGCTTTGCAAACTGAAGTTTGATTTCAAAGGCCATTACCTATTTTACTTGTGTGTCTTGGGAGAAAGAGGAGACAGCTGTTAAGATATTGAAAATATTTTCTTTTATTTTCTGTCTCAAAATTTTTTTGTTACCCAGGAGAGACCTTATGTAATGTTTAATGTTTCAATTTACTGTATGAATTTTCAGCTTGAGTATTTGTCATCTTGTTCCAATTTAATGAAAGCTTATTTGGCTATGGTTTTCATTGGAAAGCAGAACACACGTACAACGCTCAGCAATAATATATATTTTTCCTTTTCTTTGGATTTGAACAGCCTTCTAAAATTTTCTCTACTGAAATTCTGGCAAAGTTACTTCTTCAACATTTGGCTGAAGGTTTGGCATGTTTTAAACATTTGAAGTGACTGGGATCAATTACTGTAACCTAAAATGGATAACCTTTAAGACACAAAGCTCATGTTTTTCTTAATCATCTCATTGCATGACATTTTTCTGTTTGTATATCGATAAAACACTGTATGTTGGCTAAATAAGGCACATTTCATTTATTTCCAAGTACTGTTGATATTGTAAAGCTAGCATATTACATATAACATTAAAGTTATTTTTAAGATATAACATCTTTGTGGAGGAGAAAAAAATTCAGAAGATGGCTCAACTTGTAACAATTTAGCAGTCTAACAAAGTATAATAAATAGCAAGATCATGGATTCAAAATGAATCTTAAAAAAATTCACAATACAAACATATTCTTGAAGTTCTGTTTTTCTCATGAAGGGAGTTCCAAGAGTTTTCTGATTCATTCTCACTAGTGTTTTTTGTGACTGAAAGTTTTCTGCTCTAAAGTCACTGCTTCAGCTGAGAGATGTTTACTTCAATGGATTAGGTGGCTTTTATTTATTGGGTTCGTTTAAAACTTACATAGCGCTGGCCTGGCAGAAGTGAAGCCCAGCATTTACCAGCTTCTAGATTTGACTTTTGATAAATACAAATGCAGAACAACTGTCTCCGATGGACCATTGTGGATCTGACCCGTGAGGGGCAGATAGCTGTAGCGATGGGGGAAATACTTGAGTGAGAACATTACTGTGTCTGCTCTAGTAGGCGCAGAATACATTAGCAGGGTCCTTTCTCAGCTCAGAGTTTTTTTCCTGGTGATGGATTAGTGATAAATTCATAGGCATGTTACTCCCGAGTTCCTCGGAGACCTTTTACTTTTTGTGAATGAAAAGGTCATTTGTAAATGTTCCACATTCTTTCAGTCTTTCTCCCATGGAAACAGATTGTGCTGTGTAGTTTTGCATTGCTGTATTTTCTTTGAAATCACAGTCCAGAGTTCAGTTCTGATGTCCTAATTATTTAGTTGGTGGTTTGGAGAAACTTGCTGTTTGTTCCTGAACTAAAATTCTATTTGGTAAAGAAAGAACTTAGAGTCAAGTTGAACGCTTTCTATAAACTGTCACCTCAGACTTCTGTGAGTCAAGAAGTCTCCTTGCTCATTTTGTTCTAAATGACTTTTGATAGAAAGCCAAACTTTGGACCAGATGTGTGGAATTTTATAATAATTGTATGGTACAAGCCTTCAATCCTTTTCCTCGGAGACCATTCAACATCTGTTTTATCAAAATGGTCTTTAGTTGTGTGTGTGTGTGTGTGTGTGTGTGTTTTCTGGGGGACAGATGAGTAAGAATATTAAGTGAGACACGGAGTCACATGTCTTACTATTGTATACTGTGAATTTCTCTGGCATCGATCTGTCATCAATTACCCCAGCCTCGAAGACTTCCTATAATGACCCAGACTAGCAAAGTTGGCTTTCTCTGGTATTTGGGGGGGTTACATTTTTTAAAGATGTTCATTTAACATTTGCAGTCACTCTTTTCTTTATCCTGATGTCCAGTCTAGTTCCAAACACACATGAAAACTTAATAAGGATTGGATGGAAGGACCGAGTGCTCCATTATTATCATCTCCACATCGAGACCACTTACCTATTGACCAGCCCACCTCACTATAACTCTTATCTGTACTAAGAAGAGTTGACAGATATTGATTAACAAAGACAAACAAATGGGCAGAGGTCACAAATGGATCTTGTGATGGTTCTGATTCTCACACACCTGTTAGCATTTCCTGTGCTTACAGAGCAACTAGGAAACTGTCCTTAGCATAGCACAGGGCAGATCACCGCGTGAGACTTCAGCAGCTGTGTGCATCACTCACTTTACTGGCACAGCAAGACGCTCGAGTCTTTAACTCCCAAACTGGAAGGGGAAGGACTTTCACTATGTCTAACTTAGAAGCAAAATAGCAGCTTTGCCAAAATGTGTACTTCTTCACTGACTTCTTCACAGTCATTCCACAGGCTGCCCCAAGACCTTCTAGAAGAACTGGCTGCTGTTACAATAAAAACACAGTCTGCACAACCCTTCAAAGCACGTGCTTTTGTGCTGACGTTAGTACAGTAGTCTGTTTTCTGGGCCAACGTAGACATAACCAGCCGTGAAAATAAACATGTGCACATCCATGGCCCAAAATAAATCAAAGTGGACATAATGAAAATTTTCCAGTGAGCTTAAAAGAAAATTTAATATACTTTACCTCTTTTGTAGAGGGTGGGGGACTCGGTTTCGTTTTCATTGGAATTTTCATGTGCGTAAAACTTCCTGTTTGCTGCATTTGCCTGGAATGTTCTTGTTCCATGATTATGATGTGAACACAGCAGCAGGAGACAAAGTATATTAATAAATTGTGGAGCAAATAAGGGTCCCCCTAGACAATTCAATTTTGCAGAAATTCTATGATATTTGAGTATAATTTAAAAGACAACTCAGCCCTCGATTATAAAACTTTCTTCAAACAATATTTTTTTTTTTGGTGAAAGAATTTTTTTCTTGGGGGGAGAGGTATTTTCACTTACATCTTTGATTTGAACATAGAAGGAAACACAAATACCCTAATGGAAATGCAGCTATGTCCCAAAACTATTTTGCCTCTTAGAGATCTCTGGTGACTATTCATTTATTTCAAAATTATTTGGGGGTCTTTGAGTCTTGCTTTGGTCATACATGATTTTGTTTCAAAAAGTAGGACACAAGTGTAATCTAAGCCTCTCTGAAGCAAGCCTATTCAATATTCCTCTTATTTAGACATAGAGTGGCGAAGATGGCATTCAGTCAAGTGAAATGTATTTTAAGTCCCAAGGTTGATCAGTCAAGAATAAGATTTCTCCAGTAAGACATTTTTACAAAGACACAATGACTATGCTTTCATAGTTCAAACAAACAGAGCATAAGGAATTATTTTGAAATATAATGATGGTACAGCTGTAACAATAAGACGATCTGCAATAAATGAAAGATTGTGCATCTGTTTCAGAAGCCCTCTGACTGCTGTTCCTTTGTAAGTTGCCACGGGCATGATACCCTGAGTCTGAGCAGTCAGGAGAAATGTGAGAATAGTACATAACCCACTTTATGTTTTGTCTTTAAGGATTGTAGGCAGTTCTGGTCATGCTAGTTGATGATAGCGAGAGTGAAATGGAATCGGAACATTGGACTACGTTAGGTTTAACTATTATCTATTGTTTAGAGAAGATTAGCTTTCATCTGTTTTTCTAAAAGTAGTACTGAATCTTGGCTAAGAGAGTGCATTTTTACCTTCAGGAGATGACAGGCTATCTTTGCAAAATAGTATACAATTCAGAAGTAGATTCTTTTTATATAAAGATTTTCTTAATTGTTAATAGAAACTATCATTCTTGGAATTCATTAATTTGGGGTTTTGGTTTTTGTTTTGTTTTGTTTTGTTTTTGACCCCCCTCAAGATCATTTGACTTTTAAAATTTCTAATATTTAGCTCCTGCTCCTCATCCAACAAAATAAGGAAAACCACCACCCTTCCCTAATAGGGTACAGTGAGATGTCATAAGGGTTAATAGGATGTTTTAACAGTTTCTCAGCGTGTGACCTAAACATGAAACATCTATGAATGGTTATCATAGTCTTCAAATCTGAATCGTTCCCAGGGTCAAAAATGTTATTTGGGAATATGAAAAATGACACCAGCAGAGTGAAATAACTCATCACTTTAAAAAAATAAATTTGAGTTTTTTAATAGAAGCAAAACTCACTCAGCTAGCCACGCTATCAATAACGCTTGCCAGCATCTGAAGAGACTATCACGATGCATCTCTTTTTATGGATCAACTACAAGCGAGGCTGACAGTGTCTGCCTGATCTGAGCGCTGAGATCTGGAAGCTGCAAAGACAGTATTTCCACTTCCTCGTGTTGACACCTCGCGTGTGCAGACGGTGCAGCCAGGCTGGAGAGAAATGCCAGGGTTTTGCTGAAGCAAAGCCTATGCTCCCTAAATCTTAATTCTGAGTTCAGGAGGCCCCACATGCACTACTGTGTAAATAAAGCACACTTATGTGTTAGCATGTCCTATTGCGTGGTATTCCATCAGGATGACGCCTGGGTGAACTTGCTGAGGAATAGCGTGTATAGCTCCCTGGCCAAGGAACCTAATAAATGTCCCCTGAGTCTGAGGATAAGGCCAGGGTGGAGATGCATCCTCACTGGCCTCCCCTTGGGCCTCTTCTTCATCACCCCACAGTGCTGGCATGAGCCCCATAAGAGATCTTCCCATCATTAGAACACAGAGCACAAGGGAGGCAGCAGCAGTAGCTACTCAATAGACTTATTATGACGGGTGCTATTTCCACTGACTTCTTTTTTTACTATTTTTATCTTTTTTCATTGATTGTACATGTATGTATTTTTACATTGTTGTCTACACCAAGGCTTTTCCACCACCTTTTCCCCTATGAACCATTATCTTAAACTCTTGTACTCACCCCTCCCCCATTTACACTCCTCCCCCTCCCTTGCTTCATGCTTTCATTCTGCTGTGAGTGTTGGTTTTAACTTTTTCTTATCTTATTGATTGTTTGTTTTCCCTATATCATGCATATAGGTGGGATCATTCACTATTTGTCTTTTCCTCTCTGGCTTATTTCCTCTAGCATGATCTTTTTCTAAGTCCATTCGTGTTATCACAAATACATCAAATGTATCTTTTTGATTGCTGAGTAATATTCCTTGTGTACATAGACCACAACATTCTGATTCATTCATCATAAATGGAAATAACCAAATAGTAATTTCCTGGCTATTGTAAATAATGCTACAATAAACATCCAAGTGCCAGTGTCATATGTGAGTTAGTCTTTTGGGTGGATTCCCAGAAGTGGAATTGATGGGTCAAATGGTATCTCCATATCAGTAGTTTGAGGGTCTCCACTCAATTTCCCAGAGTGGCTTGTTCTGATGCTGTTTTCTGGGAAGTGTTTGAGGAATCAAACCCAGCTCTCAGAACCTGAAAAAGCAATAGTATTATTTTCTGTCCCAAATGAAAGAGACCACATAAGGTAAAAATCAGCTCCCAGCCTGTTTCATGAACCTTCATCTCCTTGTTTGGTTCCTCAGCTCCCCTGAAGGTCCCTTCTATGGCCATAGATTGTTTTAATATTTTTCTTTTGGCTAAATGTGGCGTGTCTTTAATCCCAGCCTAGAAAGGGAGGCCAAGACTAGGAATTGCTTGAGTCCATGGGTTCGAGACCTGCCCGGGGCATCATAGCGAGACCTAGTCTCAAAAATATCTGGGTATGGTGGTGCACACCTGTAATCCCAGCTACCTGAGAGTCTGAGGCTGGGGATCACTTGAGTCTGCAGTTCCCTGGGCAACAGAGCGAGACCTAGTCTCAAAAAATTTTTTTTGTTTTTATTACTTTTTTTCTTTTTACATCTCTGCATCCTCCATCCATCTCCCACCTTGTGCCCACGGTGTGATGGGCTGTGCCCAAGGGACTGATAGTCTACACCAGGGCTGACTCTGTCTGCAGGTGGGTGCCTCCTCCATATCCCTCTGTATGGGCATCTGGAGCTCATGGCTTTAACAAGAATGGGGTGATGTGCATGCTCAGCTCTGTTGATGGTACGAGGCATTGCGGGAGGGAGAAAGGAAACAAGATCAGCTATGACCCATCCTTAAAAACAAACACAACCCTGGAGCCGGCTTATCTTTCCTGTTTCTTCAACTGTAAGACTCCCAGATGAGTCCTAAGACCCACCCCATTTTTACCCCTAAACGACCATGAGGCGCTAAAGGTGACTGGTTTTTGTTGTCTAAACATCCGATCATGGTAACTTCGTCCCTCAACTCTGGGCTTTAATGTTAAAAGAAGTAAATATGCGAAAACATGCTTCCTTTTACCTCCATTCTCGCTAATAAAAACAGACGAGAGTGAGCCTTCATTAACTACAGCTTCTCATGTCTTGTTCCTGCCTGTCGGTGACAGGCAGATGTGACATCCCCAGGGTTTGGGGACAGAAAAACGACGGTGAAACCAACTGAGATGCAGGGGAATGGCCGTTCTCCTTGCGTTTGTGCTGATTAGACCGAGAAGCTTGTGGTTTAGGGGACATTGTATCCATGGCGTGACTGTAACATGAGAGGATGGATTTTTGATGTGTGGCCTGTGGAAATTAATTTTATTACTTTATATCTATCCATGAATATCTTGATTGAGTTCTGAGGGACAGAGATCCAGCTGCAGACCAGTCTCACAGCAGTTGTGTTATGGGAGGAGGTATAAGCTTTTGATGATCAATTTAGAAAACTAATATTTTTCTGCCGGGGCAGAGATTACCCTTTTATGTCACATTTTCATGCAACCAAGATCGACGCATTTCAAGATGAAGAGAGACATGAACGGTCTCAGCAGCTTCATTTCACAGCAACTACATTTATCAAGATATGTCAGAATAGCCTATGATGGGGAAGTGTGACCCTCAAAACCTTTATGAAGAAAAAGCTAGTCTAAGTAGTTCAGCTCCTTTAAATAATTTTATTCCAGCAGCCAAGGAAATGTCACATTGTTTGTTACTTTTTATAAGATTGTAACCTTGTGACATTGGTGTTGAGCCCTGTGACCCCAAACATTTGTTGAGTGAATGAATGAGTGCATTCTGTTACCTTCTGAACTTCAACAAGAAGAGAGACATGAATGTATTAAAACTGTAAAGAATGACTCTGTATTTTCAACTTTGCAATAATGAAATTGACATTTGTTCAAAATGCATCCTATCATCTTAAAAAAAGACGTCCCAATAGATCATTAGCAAATGACCTGGTCTTCCCTCCTACCCTCACTGCTTTCTGCTTGCTTGAGAAATGAAAACTTTATTCCTAGCTCTTCCATCAAAAAGGAACAATGATAATGCCAGAGTAGTAAAAAAAAAAAAATCCCTTTTAGAATTTATATGACATGTAATGGATATAAATAACCTTGAGATGTTCTTGTGTTTATAGCCCATGCTTACCCACCTTGTAAACCTGAACGTCTGAGTTAAAAAATACCAATTCCATCTTCAGTCCTGACTTGCTATCTTACTAAGAGCCATCTACAAGGGTAATCTTCAACTCACTCTGGTAAAAGGTAAACAGGACTGTAATCTAACACCCAGCAAAAGGAGATTTGAGCAAAAGAATATTCGATGCCAACCAGGGGTTCCCCTTTTTAGAGCCTGCGGCTAGTAAGTCCCTGCAAGAATAGAGATAATGATTAACAGAGTTGTGACTAATCTTGCTCTCCCAAATCCTACCAGAATGACACTGCCTTCTCAGCCATTTATCCCAGAGGTGTTCTCATCCAGAATCCTCAGTAGACACATCCATCATCCACCTGTGACAAGAACGAGTGGATAAGAGGCAGGGAGAGATACATACATGTTTCTGGAGATGCAGGAAAGGTTTGAAAGGACCTTAACTGGTGAAACTGTGACCACTAGAGAAAACCTTCAGACCAGTGTGAATATTTAGCTTCTATGGTTGACAAGGGCCCCATCCTGGAAGAAGAGAAAACAAAAGAATTGTTGCCGTTGGATTGGCAACAGATTAAAGATGAGGCTGCTGCTAGCTATGGTTGGGGAACATCATGCTGCCCTTTGGCTTTTTAAGAAAAATGGACTTGAACTTGCCTGAGAAGCTTAAAAATGAAGAGTTATCTGTAATATTCCAGGCTTTTCTCATTCAAGTCCAGTGCACTCAGGATAGATGAAATAGATGCATCTGTCCCTCACGCATGCAGCTCTCCCGATCCTGCTGTTCACGGGAAAGTCCTCAAAATACCTCCCAGGTACTGACCTGTGCCTTCCATGGGGCTTCCCTGCTGGGTGAGCGGGTTGGGCGTTATTTAAAGCAGTGAAATCATAGGCCTGGTTTTGCTAGAACAAGGTAGGGCAGGGGCAGCTCCAGATAACAGGGCCAGAGACAGGCTCAGATAAACATGGCAGGCAGATAACCCTCTTCGTTGCTGTGCATTAAGCAAACACTCCCAGAGGGAATCCATGGAGCTGGGAAATGAAATGACTGTGCCTCCTGGCAACCTCCAACACCACGTGACTTTTGGCAAGCTCCTCTCTGTCCAGGGGAGAGCCAGGAGAAGGGGGCCTCCCTTGTCCCCAGCTCCCAGCTCCCAGCTCCCCATTCCCAGGCTCTTTTCTATGAGCCAGATATATTGTCTACAGCCATACCACCCTGAACATGCCCGATCTCATCTATGAGCCAGATATCCCTCTAGAGACATACAGGGTCCTAGAAAAAAATAAATAAAGCATGCAGTCCTGTGCAAGTTCTATGAGAAAATACAGTTCCAACTCCAGTTGGAGTTACAAAAAGCTTATTTCTTCCATCCCAGCAGCGTCCACTGAGGCCTCCTGATCTCATTTTAGCAAAAAAAGCTGCAGGCTCTGAGCATAGCTCCCCTCTCTTTGCCTGTCAGGCTGCACCTCCCACAGCAAGGGACCACACTCCCTTCCGAGCCTGTGTGGATATGGGTGCTTCTTGTCATTGCAGAGTTAGCAGAATTGTATGGCGAGGACCTTGCCAAGCACCCCTCTGTGGCACCTCTGGTGGGCTGGCACAGACAAGAGGAGGACTCGTTTGTTTCCCATATTAAATCCTTCGAAGAACAAGGTCACACTGAGAACGCTCAGACCTGCAAAATTTGGGCTGTCTACTGGATGGGTGACCTGTCTGCAAAGCCAGGGAGTTGCCTTGTGATATGAGGTCTACGAGGACTGTCGCAGGCCAGCCGTGACGTGATCGAATGGTCCCAAGGGGGAGGGAAAGATTATAATTGAGTCAAGAAGACTCTGGCAGAAGGGTTCACAACCTGTTTCTCTGGACTGTGACCCCAAGTTTATTTAGAATCAGACTTTTATATAAAACATGTAGCAAGAAGTAACAAAAGAAGTTTTGATCCAAGGTCATATGGTTACAAGCATGTCTTTGCCAAGAGACCAGCTAAAAGCAAGTATAGTCTAAGCTGTTTAAATGTGGCCAAAGTGTGGCTGAAGGAGGCATTCCACAAAGATTGCTTTATAGACAGTCAAGGATGTTCTGCTTTTCCCCTCCATACTCATTAGGCAAACATTCAGCAGCTAATCAGAGCAGGCCAGAAATAGAGTAATGAGAGCACTGCTCCCGACAGAGGACCTGAATACAGAGGTGGGCCATACAGGTGTTGCAAGAGATGTTGACGCCAGTGATGTGGCCACATACATGTGTCACGGAACAGGCCACGCTCTGAGCATCTTGTTGTGGAAATGCTGGTGCAAACTCAGAAAGGCCAAGTGTGAGTTGACCTCTTTCCTCTGCAGGTGTGCGTTTGCCCAGCAGTGTACCAGGGCCTGGCCCAAACTCCTACATGCACTCTTGCAGGGGTGAAGTGGGAAGGAAGCCTGGAGTCCTGCCTCTTTGGGCCACAGAAACACCTGCTTCTCCCTGCTGCATGTAGAGAACGCTAGCATTCGGCTGGGTGCAGATCATTGGAAGGATGTTTTCTTTGTGGAATGTAGTTTGGGGCCTGGAGTTACAACAGGTACTGTCAGGACGAGGCTGGCTTCTTCCGGAGGCATGCCACCAGCATCAGGTGTCATGAAAATTATGAAGGGGGGGGTGAAGACAAAGAGCAGGGACAAAAGTAAGACCTAGTCCTGCAAAGGAGCCTCGGAAAAGCAGACATGAGCCAAGAAGAAAGTGCTTCCCTGGCTTCAGGAAGAATCTGGGCTTTTCCTTCTTTCTTAGTTTAGTTTCTGCATAACTTTGAGTTGCAGAAACATTGGTTTCCAACACTGTATATGATGATCTGGGGAGTCAACAGCTCTTCAAGTGTGTGTGAACACACCACACGCACCCTGAGACCCCCCCATCCTCCACTCTTGTCCTCGTCTTCCTCTCCCTGGTGCTATACCCTCCCCCCAGCACCCCCTCTTTTTTGAATCCTCCATACGACACTTTTGGGAGAGAGGAAAACACTTTTTTCTTCACTCAATTGGAACTAGAGTCTATTTTGAATATTTCCTCCTTGTTTTCTGTAGAGGCATTCCCTTGTATGTGTGTGCAGCGGGGGGTCCATGGGGTTCTTGGGCTTCTCAGGAAAAGGAATTGGCAGAGTTTCCCATCTGGCAGCACACAACAAATTTATTAAGGAAAAAGGCATTTGCATAGACATCAACAGGCCAAGATTGCATCTGAAAGTTTTATTCGGAAAAGGAGGCGCCCACGTAGACACAGGTGGGCAGAGAGCTGCGTTTTGCCAGAGCAAGGGGTGTTTTTATAGTGTTCTTTGGAGGGGCAGGTGGGGAAGGGGTAAAGGGATTCATTCCTGTGTGGGATTTTATTGCTCTGGGATCTCATCAGTTTTCTGCAACAGACAATCCTTTCTGACCCACCTCAGGTGGTTGGGTGTTTTCAGGGCTGGTGTAAGGACTTGTTCATCAACTCCCCCCACCTCTCAGGTTGGAACTTGTGGAAACTTCTACCCTAAATTCTTCTACTCTCAGCTTCCATCATTTGTGGGGGGGGAGATCAGTACTTGAGACCCTTTTTTTGACCCAGGTTTCTCCCTGGTTGTGGCTTCTGTGTGCTCAAAGTAGGTGTGAAGGAGGGAGTTGGGCCCACCTTAACCTGCCATGTGTCCCTGTCAGGCCACTGGCTGGCTCCACTGCTGGCCAGGGTTGGATCCCACCCTGTCCTCACACCTCTCTTCACTCCTCAGCTTGAGACAGCCCAATGCCAACACCCTGGAAAGTGCTTTCTTGATAGTAACCATCAAGGTAGCTAGTTTAACATATGTTCTGGCTTTTTTGTTTGTTTTATTTTACATTGTTATCTACCCTGGGGTTCTCCCACCACCTTATCAACCATGAGCCATCATCTTAGTCTTTTGTTCCCCTCCCACCCTTGATTTTCCCCCTTCCCCTCTCATGCTCTGTTCTTCAATTTTGCTGAGAGTTCATTTTAAATTTTTCTTGTCTGTTTGTTTTCCCTTTTTCCGTCATATAAGTGAGACCATCCCGTATTTCTCTTTTTCTTTCTGGCTTATTTCTGTTAATATGATTCTTTCTAGCTCCATCCATGTTGTTGCCAATGACATGTTTGTCTTTTTTGATTGATGAATAATATTCCATCGTATACATAGACCAAACAAATGAACATTCTGGCTTTTAAGACTGTTAACGGTGGGTTGTTCATGGAGGGGTTTTGATGAGAAGTGCTCACTGTCCCATACAGAATCAAAAGTGTCATTGATGGTCATGTTAAACAACCCTCCACTCCCCTTGGGGAGTCAATGAAAGAACTGGGGAGATTTGTAAAAACAGGAGTTTACATGAAGAGGTTGCTGGGTTGACACTGATTTTCCAAGTTCAGTTTGCAAATGAAATAGCTGACCTGTGTGACTGTGCAAACTTTGGGACATCTACCCCTTTGTATTCCCAGGAGTGAATGTGGAGAAGGGTCTGGGAACAGACATTTAATTATTTATTTATCTATTTACTTCTTTTTTAAAGTGATCAAATGATTTATTACTAAGTAAGCAAGTAAGAAAGTGATTACCTAAGCATGTACTATAATATAAGCATGTAAAAGCCCTGGTTACCCCATTACATGAGCTACAAAATAAACATGGAAAACACTGTTACCCCAACACATGTCCAAAACTGTCCTTTAGTCCCTGGTCAGTTCACCACGTGTTCAATTTGTCTGAGTTCAGCAGCACGGAATGGTCATTTAAATGAGTGTTTGGGGGAATTCTGATGCCCCTGTATGGGGTCCTGGGATTAGCTAATGGAGGAGGCAGGGAGGTGAACTATACTTTCTCCTCAGTTCAGACCCTAAGAGAGTTATTGTCCCTGGCAAACGTGATGTTGATGGTTGACCTTGAACTTGGAAAGACAGTGAAGATTCCCTCTGACCATGGTTTTGTACATTGTACTCTGTTTGTACTTGAACCTCCCACAGTGGACAGTCCTTACTGCCACCTTCTGAACCCTGGAGCTCATACATGGGGATAGCGATAGACAGAAGAAGTTGCTACAATCCAAAGCAAATTAGGCCTGCCAAACTCTGGCTGGAGAGGCAGTCAGAGCAGGCAGGGGTGTGTCTCCTGAGGGATGATGGGGACTAGAATGTCCCCATCCAAGGTCCTGTCCTCAGGGGCCTCCATGCTTAAAACCAGAGAGTGGACCTGAGAAACAGTGAAATGAAGCTTGTTAACAACGTTCTGTGATCTGTCTGCAGGGACGCAAAGAATCAGGGGGCTAAAGCTCCAGGTGCTGAACTCCAGGTACACCTCTCAGTACCCAGCCGTCAGTTACTGCATAGGGTAGAAGAGCCAACAGTGTCTACCCTAGGGGAACTTCACTTGACTTGGGGGTGCAGTCCTGTACCCACTTTCTCTGATAATCCTAGCAAATCACAGAATCAGTAATGCCGGTGAGAATGTAACTTCTCCTTAGCACAGATTGACCACAAATGTTATAAGATCCTCACTGATGATTCTGTCCATTATCTTACACACAAGAAGCTCAAACAATATATTCCTGTCTGAGTTTATTTCCTGAAAGAGTTTCTTCTTACTAAGAAATTTCACTGCTTCCTTTAGAAAGTAGAACTCTGTGACTGAACATTTTTATTTTTGCACAGTTACAAAGAAATCTCTTAGTGGAATGCTTTGCCTCCTTGTGGCACTGGGCTTTTTTGATATCCAACCAGACCAAATCAGGACATATTTACAAAATATTTTGCTTTTTCATCCATGTCCTCTACTCCCTCTAGTTCTGTAAAAATTTATTTTTAAATGTGTATTGGTTTCATTTTGCACCATATTTGGGATTTACTTGAGAGTGAGGAGTGAGATTAATTTCTTTTAAAAGGAGAGTTGAGTGAAATCTATCATTTTTATAACTGGTATGGAAAAGCTACTATGCATTACAGAAAAATGAGTTTTAATAATATAGTTTTTTCATAATGGGAGTGCATGAATGTTTAATTTTTAAAAAGCATGCAACCAACTATATTTCCAAAAATGACCATAGCAGTTTCGGGTTGGAAGCAATAGTTTGAAGCAATGCTTTAAAATAAGAATTCGAAGTCTGCTTATGTATAGACATGTAGTTCATTTCGAACTTGTATAATTCAGATCTAGCCTGACGAACATATGAAATAAAACCAGAGATCTGTTGTGGGGCTATTTAAAAATGTCGCTATTTGCACAGTACAGGAAATAGTTGTTCACACACACACACACACACACACACACACACACACACACACACACACACACACAGAGAGAGAGAGAGAGCCCAGAAATCTGTAGAGAAAAAATCACAAGGAGGAAAAGTAGGTATAGAGAATGTTCGGCCTTCAGTTGACTGCAGATCATCTGAAAGAATGTTTTCCTCCTATAGCATATCAGCTTTACATTTTATTTTTTTTAAATATATGTTGCCATGACTGGAAGCGCATCATGATTTTCAGCCATTTCATTTGTATCCCTTTGCTCCTTTGCAACCTTTGCTATTGCCCGACTCAGGGAGTGAATTTCTTGCCTTAAGACTAATTGGTAACACGCTATTAGTCAGCTGACGATTTCAAAATATTTTAATGCCCATAATGTCTGTTTTTTTCCCCAAGCCTATAGATTTCAGATGGATCTGTAACAGGAGGGAGAAGAAAGGTCAGCTTTCCCCTGTTTCTCTAACTGCTTTCTGACCACAGCGAATTGCAAGCCTCGTGGTGTATTTGAATGCATGCTTGTCTCATCATTCTGGCACTTCGTGTCTTAAGCTCCGAAAGAAAATGTAGCATTTCAAATGTCGGAAATGTGCTATAGATTTTTTGGCAGAAAGGAGGAAAGTCAGTTTGACTTTCATGTCTTTAAGAAATATATAATGTTATGACCAAAATTAGTTCTCTGAAATTATTTTGCACTGAAATTGGAAAGAACTAATATACATCTATGATGTTACCCATGAACCCTTTGAATGGCAGCCAGATTTGAACATTTCTTTTTACTAGAAATCAGCTTTCATATATTCATTTATTCATTTGGCGTGAAAAGAGAAACAGACAAAGATGGAAACACAAAAAAACTGCATATAAAAATTTTAAACTAATGTAAAGTAAGGTTCATTAGCATAGAGGTCTCATTTATCTGTTTTCATCTATGACAGTGAATAAACAACCAGGCATAAGTATTTTAAGTCTACGAAGTTGCCAATATGTCAAAAAACAGAACTTGAAGTTCATCAACAAAAAATAAATTACTGCTTATTGAAATCTGAAAAGATAATTTCAAAGTAAAAATTGACATGTAATTTACATGCAGGCTTTTCAGTGGATCTGTTATTTTTTAGCGTTATAGACGGCAGTTCGCCTAAGTTTCTTGTACTCATTTAAAAGAAGCTGTTTGGCATGTCTGTCATCCTGAGACACTTTATAATAAATCTAATCCCCCATCTCCTCAACATACCATATGTTAAATTAATTAAAAATAAAACTTGAATCCGTTCTTGTGAAGGTACCAAGAAATTGTTTCAACGCAAACGCACCTGGAGTCTCTATTTGAGAGTCCCCAAGGTTAGTTGCGCTAATATTTGTGAAAATTTCAATATTCTAAGAAATGGGTAGTCTTTATTCCAAGCCCGCACAAGTGGCTTTCTTCTCGTTAGTCACCATTCATATATCCACAATGCATTTTTATTTTCAGCAGCTGCTTCGCATGTTATTCAAGTTAAAATATGATTAAGCTAAGTCCTGTAAAACCTTTTGAGACATCAAGGAATGTGATATTTCTGACCAGCTGCAAAATGGTAATCTCTTAGGAAAAAAGCAAAGAATAAAACAAAAAGTAGGCGGTGAACGTATTCATCTTTTTTTTTTCCTTCCTGGTGGTTCTCTCTCATATTGCTTTCTCCTTTTTTTTCAAACCTCTAATAGAGCTCTAACCTTTAAAAGTTCTTTGAATCAAGCAATTTTTCATGATCTGGCTGTCTCCTGATTGTTTTTATTTCAGTTTAACATTTCTTCTGATTCACTACATTTTTTCAAGCTATTTATGAGACTTTACTCGCGAGTTCAGCTGAGGTTAATAACTCATGATTTAAATCAGACCACTGCCTACATGTACATGACCCAATCATTGCTATTTCCAGGGTCACAACTGATTTCCCAAAGTAACTGTAAAAAAATATTTCGAGGTAGAATTTGTCAAGATAGAAAATGGTCAATCTGCCTGTGCAGCTATGTCCAGTGGACTCTCGTTATGTCCCTCCCCACGTAATAATATGAAAATGATTTTATTGATCAAAGCAACCAAAGCTTATTATTCAGTTTAAAAAAAAATATCTTGTAGAAATAGCTTGTCTCTGTTACTGTCCACAACAAAATTGCTTTGATAAAAAAAATGTTGGCACTCAGTCTATTGTTAGCAGGAAAGACAAAATACCTAGGATTTTAGAATTAATTAGTAGTAGTGGGTATTCATGGCACTGTAGTGTGCAGAATAGAAAACAGTTGGAACTACATCTCCAAATGTGTTTTTTTATCGTGCTATAATATGTAATGTTTTAATGTTTGTTAGTTGTACAATAATCAAATCAAATCAAATATTTTCTTCAATGTGAGAATTTATCCAACCCTTTTACTGTCAGGAAAGGTATATTTTACATATAAAAATAAGAATACTTTTCATTAGATAGATTTCTATATAAATCCACTTATATAAATTTTTATGTAGCATCATGTAAATTCCATTTATGTTTTACTTCACCCCATTTTGTGGATTAATGATATGTAGGACAATACTAGTAAAAACATTTATAAAAGATAGTCATTCACAACTAAAACAAAAAAAAATCAATGTCAAAAATGACTTATTATCCAATAAGGGCTTAAAATTCACTTTGAAGAAAAAAGACTGTCACATTGGCATTCTCCAGGGTGGAAAAACAAAGATGAAAATAGATAGCAGGACAAAAGAGAGAGCGGGGTTTGTTTGTTTGTTTGTTTTCTTTTTTCCTAAGTGATAGTCATAGTTTCATGTTCGTTTCAGACTGAGCATGCATGTTCCAGCACAGAGCCACACAGAAGTCAGGAAGATTCCATCATGTTGATGCCTTGTTTATATTTTTATCAGAGCTGCTTGGAAATGGCGGTGATGAAGAGCATCTTTCATGCTTTAAGTAAAGGTTTGCTATTGGTAGGTCCCTCCAGAAAGATTCGCATTTCAAAACCAAAATTCACATTTCTGGGCCTGAAGATTTCTGCATCTATTTTCTTAAGAAATTACTTATTCTTAAAAATCTATCATTTGGCGCATCTATTGTAATAGAAAGAAATGATATTATCTCCAACATTTTTGTCTGGTCCGGTGCTAGCGTCAAAGGGGAAGCATGTATAAGACGAGCCTTGGGAAGAAAGTTTCTGGAAATACTGGTGAAGGAAGCATGTGCGTCTGAGTGTGTGGTGCAGGCAGTGCCTGTGTAGGGGAAGCGGCTGCCCCTCTGCTTTTATTTTTAAGGTTCCAGTCAGGGGAGAGAGAAGACAGCCCCAGCCCTGCTGCTCAGGCTCCACCATGGAATTTGTAATGTTCTTTTTATTTGGCAAGAGAGTTTCTGGAATTTGCTGGGGATTAGCAGACAGTGAAGCTCTCAAACCTGGATGATGGCTGGGGTTGCAAGAAGATCCAGCTTAGTACTGGACCTGCAGGGATGGGTACTAAGAACAGGAGGATTGTGAGAATGGGAGTCAGAGACGGTGACAGCGATGCGGCCTCTTTTCTCACCAGCCTCACCGCCTCACCCCTGCCTCCTTGATTTGCATGGAAGGAAGACATGGGAGATTATAAACACCAGGTGAATGTTGGGAGCCCGGTATGTTAAACCCAGTCTTCCAATCAGTGCTCACAGTTGAGAATGACAGGGACCTTCTGTGCATGAAACTGCTGATTGATTGGTTCATTTGTTCATTGACATTTTGTCTATGAATAGTTATCATCATTACAACCAAATACGTCCTGAGAGCACTGTGCTGACTGAACGCTAAGGGGGTGTTTTGGTCATCTTTTTTGACTTTCTTTACATGAACCCGGTGAGGTAAATATTGTCCCCAGGACTGTTGTTAAGATGAGGAAACAGGTGCAGAAATGAAGTGAGTTCAGTTGTCTGCAGTGAGCAGGCTTAGAAGTGGGACAACGGGGACAAGTTCACCTGGCTGTAGCCATGTTCCTGATCTGTTCTCCTCTCTCCTACTTTGAGTGGATTTCTAGTGATCACAAATATGAATTTGGTGCTTGGGAAAGCAGCTATTATGTAGTTTTTAAATGAAGGAAACCTTGCTTTAAGATGTTGTAGCCATGAAATGAAGTCTTAGTGCATTTCAGTGAACTTGGCCAAGCCGTTATTTTGACTTGCTTCACTAAGGAAACAGCCACTTCCGTACATGCACAATTACAATTCATGCACCTCTCTCTCTCCCCTTCTGGCTCCACTTTTAGCTCCCCCAAGCACACACCTCTGCACATGCATATCACACCGCACACATTGGAGAACCACACTGATAGACATATTATGGCCACTACTTTGAGAAACGTGGCCTATAGAACTCTTCTGTGAAATATTGAGTTTTGTCTAGAACTTTCTGGAGCCTTTATAAAATAACAAGTGGGCCATAGGTAAAAGTTATTCATTCATTGGTATTCATATAAGGGCTGATAAATGGGTGTAACAAACAACATGGTAACGGCTGATGTAAGAATATACTGAGTTAGATGAGATCACTAACTTGTCGTAAATCAGGAATTGGTGATTTTTTTTTCAATTCGACACACTTAGAAGACCAGTGTCATGTGGAACACTGAGGACATGGCCTATATCCTGCATATTGTTTCATTTGCCAAGTCAGTTCCTTAGTCCAGACAGATGTTCAGCAATGGGTGGAAGTGCAAGAAAAGTTGCATGTGTGGAAGTAAATCTAGTTATTCCAGAAACTAGGGAGGTTTCTTCACAGGACAGCTTGTCGAACAGCTTTCCAAAGGTAATTCTAAAAGGCTTGCAATGTCACCAGAAAAGCAATGTGTTTAAATAAAAACTTAAATTAATAAAACTCCAAATTTCTGGGTGCCATTTTCTATCTCCTTCATCCTCACCTACCTTCACCTTCTTGTCATCACCCTTTATCATCTTTATTATGTTGTGGTCTCCTCATTGCCAGCCACACTGAGCAAAGGGAGATGAGACGATATTATCCCTGAAGTAATCAGAGGGATGAACATTCTAGCGACATTAAAGGACTTCACCCTGCCTCTTACCTGAACTGGTATAAAAAGCCCCAGCACTATACAGTTCCAATATCTCTTTAGCTCAGTTTCTTCCCTAGTTCTTGCATTCCTGTGACTTTGAAAGATAAAATAAACAAGAGGGGTCTAGTCCTAATTGCCATTAGTTGCTGTTTAGCCTCAGCACATTTCCGAAAGCATGGAAAAGAGCTGGCTCCTGTGAGTGAGTGTTTCGCCCCTGGCCATAACTGTCTACCCGCTCAGAAACCAGGGCAAGCAAGAAAGCAAAATGTGACAGAGAGAGAATCAAAGAAAACTTAGATTTCTGTTCTCACATTCATATGGATCAGTTCTATTTTTATGCTTATTAGGATTCTTTCAAAACAAAATAAAATAAATTGAAATATGCTCTGATAAAAAGGAAGAAACAATCAAAGCTCCTTCTAATCAGCAGGGAGCACTAGATTCTCCTTTGCAGCTGAATGCTAACCCAGCTAGTGAGGCTGCCCCCAACATGGCCTTGGGGTCAGAGTGGCCCTGGAAACCAACATTCCTGGGGAGCTCCTCATTTCGGGTTACCAAGGGTGGCAGGTCAATTTAAATGCCAGCTTGATAGCACTGGGTCAGTTGGGCTATTGCTGGAGGAAATGAATCCCACTCAGAAGAAACTTTTAGGATGTTTTCTTACATCCTTGTTAATTTCGGGAAAGTATTGGATTTCACCCATCAGTTGCAGTTCCCTTGCTTCTCCTACCACCATAGATGGGTCACTTGCTGGTGACCCCCATCTCTCCCATCCCTTTTGACCCTTGTCCCTCCCTGTTCACTTCCATGTGCCTCAGATCCATGCCAGCTTGCAAGTGTTGTCTTCTTTCTTGACCCTTCACTTGACTTCTCTAGATTGGATCCACATATAAGTGAAACCATTGTTATTGCTTTCTCCGAAATATTTATGATCATTTCCTCAATGCTTCTGTGAAACTGAATCTTCTCCAGACTCAATCTTCCCTTTGTCATCAGTGTAAAATCCCATCATCAAATAGATTTTACACTGATGAACAAGGCAAGACTGAGTTTGGAGAAGAGAGAGAGAAGAGGGAGGGGGAGGGGGAGAGGCTCAAAAGACTAAGAGGATGAGTGATAAGGTGGTGGGAGAGCCCCAGGGTAGATAATGATGTAAAATAAAACATTTTTTTAAAAGAGATAAAAATTATGTAGGAACTAAAAACAGAATTCGATTTGAAATGTACATGTGCTTCCACTGTCATAAAACACTTCTAAAGACTGAGGGCACCAAAGTGGGGACCCCACATGAGGACTGTGGGGGCCTCGGTCATGAGGGTGTAGGGGTAGCAGCCACCTGAGAGTTGTGGTCCCCACTTCTGAGTCACATCCAGACCGTCCACCAACCTTACCTCTAAGACAGAACAAAACAAGAACACTTCTTCTGCAGCCAAGCCCTTTTCTCTCATCCAATAAAGGCACATATTTATCAGTGGGTGCTTAGGCTTTTTGAAATGTTGCATTTGTAAAAGGTGGCGAACTCTATGTAAGAATTAGCAAAGTCAACCAGGCGCAGGCTGTCATCCTTTGGAAACAGCATCATGAAGTATTGACAATTGCCAGGATATGAAAACAACCCAAATGCCCCAAAGTAGATGAGTGGGTCAGAAAACTGTGGTCTGTGGATACGATGGAATATTATACACCAATCAGAAAAGCCAAACTTGTGTCATTTGCAGCAACATGGATGGAGCTAGAAGGAATCATGTTAGTGGAAATAAGTCAGAAAGAAAAAGAGCAATATGGGATGGTTTTGCTTATTTGAGGGATAGAAGGAAAATAAACAGACAAGAAAAATTCAGAATTAACTGTCAGCAGAACTGAAGCCTAGAATAAGAGAGGGGGAGGTCGGAAAAATTGGGGGGAGGGATGAGCACAAGGGATTAAGATGATGGTGCACAGAACAGGGTGGTGGGAGAACCCTGGAGCTGACAACAATGTAAAAAGCAAATAAATTTCAAGGGAAGGAAGGGAGGGTTATAGATATTTCTGGCAATCCAAGATGAAGAGAAATAAACTATAATTATTAAGTAAAAAAAAAAGAAAATAGCATCATGAAATAGAGTCACATCCTCTCAAGCCACACACGTTAATCCCTTGGTGACATGGATGACAGAACCACGTCACTCTGACCTGCTGTCATACTGACACCGCTGCTTCACTACTTGGCTTCCGGTAACCTCATCACCAAGTCCCTGCTGCCTTGAAAATTAATTATGAGGAGACTTTCTTTTCAGTTCAGACGGTTCAAGAACACCTCACGTGCAGCCTGCAAATTATGAAGTGTAAATTAGGGCATCGTTGAGCTGGGAAGGTCCCAAGAAACCAATTGAAGAATTCTCTCCGGATTTCGTGGAGACCTGAAAAAAACCATCCCTCATGGAAGAACAACTTGAAATTAGAATCGAGTTGCCATTCACTTTCCTGGCGTATCGGATCCACCTTCTCAGGGAAGCATGTGCTAAATGCTTGTGAACAAAATTTGATTTTCAGTCTTGCTGGCCATAGCACAGTTCTCAAGGATACATTAAAAAAAATAATCACTCATGGTTGTCATGCACCGATCAGAGCATACCACGGATAGCAGAACTCAATGCAGCAACTCTTGGGGTAGTATGTACTCTCATCCCATTTTGCAGATGATGCAGCTGAGAGAGTGTAATGTGTGGGGGTCCCTTTGGGGGGGAGTCCGTCTCTCTTCTCATTCCCAAACTCAGATTCCTACTGCTTGAGCAACTGGACTGTTTCTGAACTCTCACTTGTTATGTTTATAAACCAGAAGGTAGTTCATTTTTAAGGTGGGATCCCCAAGATTACTGTCAAAATCAGTTTCCCACCTGCACCCCAAACTTGGTAGTGCTCTGTGTGTCTGTTTCCCTTGCTTTTCTGAAGTTCTTGGGCAGCCAATGCCCTTGGGGGGTATTAGCATGCAAAGGTGGTCATCATGTATCCTCGTGTCTCTTCCAGGCTGGCAAATCAATGCCCATCACGCAGACTGGTGAGACAAAAAGACCAAAAGAACTTAAGTAACAACCTGCTATATCCATGGGGGAGACATTGTGACTGGGTCATTTGGCTTTGGATGCCACCTTAAATAGCCAGCTAGGATAAGGGTCTTCATGCGCAGGGAGGGGGTGGGAGGCCTGTTAGGGAGGATACTGAGACAGGCACCAGGGAGAAAAGCAGGCAGATTAAATTCTGCCTTCTCCATTAAGCAGCAAGAAGAGATGAAATCTTCCCAGGATGTTCCTTATAAAATGTGATCTGTGAGTAGCTTTTCCCAAAGAAACCCGACCAGCCTTCAGGCCCCCTCCCATGAAATGAAGCTTTTGCCAAAAAGTTCTACTTTGGGGTGGCAGTTTTGTTTCCCCCTACAATCCAGCTTTCCTTGCTGTGGGCCTTTGGGTGTCAATGTCCTTCACTCTGCCTGGTCCCTTTCCAGCTCTCCATGGCTTCTCACCTCCCCAAATCTGTTGACAAATCTGCCCTGTGTCTCTCTATTCCCGTTTTTCTTACACACATGGTGTGCATTTAAAAAACTGCATGTCCGCCATCTTATCATTTTATTTCAATGTTCTGTTCAGGTTATAGAAAGCGTTTTCTGTGTGGATCTTCAGGCAGACAGGTGGGGGGCAGGATAGAAAAGAAAATATTAGTGAGTCCTTTGCCACATCTTTAAACCTTTTTCTGCCAGATCTTCTTATATTTGCAGAAGTTGCTGCAAATAGCTCCGAATCTACGAAATCCGTAGTTGAAGAGTTTTCACAGCTGTGGTCAATATGGCTGCATCATTCTTTCTGCTTGGGCATATCCCGTGGTAAAAGACGTTGCGTTCTGAAAAATTGTGCACACCACATACACTTTCCACATGGAATCAACAAAATCAGATGAAATAGTAAACTGAAAGTATTGAAATCAGCAATACATGAGAGGATAGTCCCCCTGTAAAAGATCCTTGTTGTCTAAAATATATGCAAAGCTTCATATGTTAATACCCCAAACTCCAAGATGGCCAATTTATTTTTAAAACAAGAAACAAGAAACACCTGTTTATTATCAACCGTAACAATATGTTTAATTTTGAGAGAATCTCTTTGGCAGTTGCTAATAAGCCATGTTTTAAGATTTAAAATAGTTTTAATATATTCTACTGGGCTGCTTAGAAGGCAGGAGAAAACATATTTAAATTTTTCTTAGATTTTACAAGAGTGCCGTGAGGACTAAACATGTACTTTATATTAACTATCATAAGATTTCACCCGATTATAAATTTTAAAATAGAAATTTAACTATTCTTCCACTTTTTCTTACTACTGTGTAATTTTACCCAAGGAAAAAAAAATTAAGGCAAGATTATCAGTAACCCGCAAATAGAATATATTTTTGAAAAAGCAGTTAGCTTTTTCTTAGGAAAGTCTGTGGGTGTTAAGGCGCGTTAGAACAAAGAAACCCTGTAGATAAATACACTAAGAATAGTCATTCACATTCACCTCACAGAGTTGACTGGTACAATTTTTCTTCTATTTTCTTTGGATGCAAAATGATGATTTTGTACAACTAAATATAAAAATAGCTAAAATTTTAAAAACTAAAAAAAGTGACAAATCCATAGAAGCTTTAAAAAAATAAGTGAAAAAACAAAAGCATAACTGCAGTCTCATAAATTTGAGTGTGAAAATATCTCAGTGAGTCTTTCATGGCAATTGGCATTTTCATCTTTTAAGATTTTGAATGAAAGTCACTCCTCTCAGCATTGACCCATTAGAAAGAAAATACTGAAAGAATTACTTTAGTCAATTATTTTAATTTTTTATACTTTTTTTAAATCTTGACTTTCATTGCCATCATTTCTGGCCAGTGCCTAATTTTTCAAAAGTGTCCATGTGCAAAAAGGTTTTATGTGAGAATTTCAAAAGACAAGTTTAATGAGGATTTTGCACCAATCTTGCCATATGATCCCCCTCAAAAGTAATATGTGTGGGAAAAATCACATAATCTGCTTAAAATAAATCAAATTGACCTCTTTTTAAATTAATTGCATAGCAGAGTGAGTGTGTTTGCTAGGGGCAAGACAGAATCTCACCATCCTCTCCCCCTCCTTAGATTTTTTATTTTTTCAAACAATTGAGCTTAAGAGGAAATAAAAGGGAGAAAGAGTAGTCATATACAGAAAAAAATCCATTCTTGTGAGCTAAGAATTTTTGCAGATATTATATCTGAAAACTCTATTTAACTTTGCTAGGTGTGCTTGAAATGAATATAAGAAATATTATGTAAAAACTTACCCTTCTCATAATAGTGTAGCATAATATAGTTAAGATTTATTCGATGTCACAGCAAAATTTAGTACTTGCACAATAATCCTTATTTCAGATTTTATTAGAATGTCCACTTCTTACTTTATTTGGCTTTCATTATGAAGAAAAATCTCCAAGAAAATAACCATATAACTCATTAACTCTTTATTTTCCACCACCGCTAGCTGTTGTGCTCTTTAAATGATGCCTTCGGAAAACAAATAACAATTGATATAATTTAAGAGATGATGGTGATCTCAAGTGTAGCCTCAGGGCAATCAAGGAAGATGTTTCTTATTTCAATTTCTCCAAAAGAAAAAAATCAAACAGCTCAACTGATTTCTGCTTGTGTCAAACTACTCCTGGAAGTATTTGTATTTCTCCCATACCCTAAATCTTGGTTTTGTCTCCCTCATATTAACCTTCTCTGTGAGGATCACAAATCTTCAGATAATCTCCTATATCTTAGTAATTTATTTTCTGTCAAACATATAAAACAAATCTTGGTAAAACATTCCATTAAAAAGGGAGAGGGTTGGAGGGAATTGTTCCGTTGTGGTATGCACCGCGCTCTCTGGAGTTGCTGATAAAACCCAGATGTTCACAAGAGCCCATGAGGATGGCTCGCCTGAGCAGATTGATCTCTGGTTAATCTCGGAGACCTTTTGCTTCCATTCTTTCTATCAAACTGCCTGGCTTTATTTTTTTTCTTGAATGAAGTCAACTGAATTTGCAACCAAAAGCTGAATCAAAAACACACACATTGCACATTGAACATACTAGAGTTTCCACACTGCTTTCTTACACGTTTATTTCCAAAGTGATCTGAATAGAATTGAGTTTGGGAGTAAATGTCTCCTTGACTTGAAACGGTGCTAGAATTTGCACAAGGATAGTAAATTCAGCTCTCAGGGATACCTTGCAGTGTTCAAGGATGATAAATCATGGATTCACCTGAGAAAGTAATTGGCTGCCTGGGTAATTTTTTCTTAATGCTATTTTGGAGAAGCCTTGAGAAGGTGGTAGTCCACCTTGTTTTGAGTCTCTGGTTTTGAGGATCTAATGAAGACTTACTCTAAAAGAAATGATAAAATCAAAGGAAAGATCTGAAGACAGTTAAGGCGAATTCCAAAGATAATGAGGAGGGACTGTCATCCTGTCTGACAGGCAAGCCTCTTTGCAGAAAAAGGATGAAAAAAAATCTGAGTAAATGATTTTTTAATCATCTTGACTGCATTGTTAGATGACCCTGGGCAATTAGCATCACCATCAAAAGTTAAAACCAAATGGGTATTCACTTAGGTGTTAACCTATTTTGTGATAAACTAATTGAAGGTGAGAATATTTTGCCCTATTTGAATATCTTCAAGTCTCTAGAACCCTAATCATTTTCCTTAAGTAATATTACATCAAAACCTGTAATTACCCCATTATCTGATCTGACAAGTATCTTTAAACCTTCCATGAATCTAAACCTAGCATTAACACTTTGGCAAGTATCATTTTAAGTAATATGATTAGTTATTGAATGTATAGGATAGTTCCCAGTCTTTCATATAAAAAAATATAATGCTTCCATGTTCATTATCTGTTGAAAAACATTGAATTTCCAAACATGTTTCCAAAATATTTGCCTTTTGGTTTTGCATATTTGTATTTCTAATGTTCTTCCATGCTGAGGCATCTGTTCATGATTTCTAGCTTATTTTCAAAAAAATTTTGCGTTAATATTTGGATTTGCTATTCAAATCCTTCCTGAGCTGAATGACTTCTGGATACCTTCTCAGAAAGGGTTTTTGGATTTGTAAATTCTAAGTTAAGACGTTAGTGCAGTGTCTTTTTTTCACCTGGGACATTTTCAGCATTTCACTTCTACCTACTAAACAAAGTGTGTATTGTAACTTTAGTTTTGCTTTTACACTTGGCCCTTCACATGTATTAATGATGGAAATCACATTTTCAGTCCTGCTGAAAATTTATTTTTCAAAAGGCAGCTGAAATGCCAGCATACAGAGAAATGACTTTACACAAGAAAGAGGGAGCTTTTGTTTGCTTTAGGGAGGAGTTGTCATACTTCGAGAGAACTTGTCCTTTGGGAGAGAGAGGCTGCTGTATTCCCTGAGATGGAACTTCTTGACGTTCTTCTGCAAGTAGAATTATGACTCGTTAAGGTAAAAGTCAGACTGTGGTTTGGGTTATATGTATTTTCTGTTAATTCATTTAAGACGACTTTCCTTCCATATATATTCCTCGTAAACTCCCAGTCTCTGGGATAATATATGTGCCTATCTTTATCGAGGGCGGTGGAAAATGACAGAGATAAATATCACTTTGTGCTAAAAATAAGCTGATAGGAGCAGGGAGGTCGGTTCTGGATCCTCTGCTACATAAAACAGGCTGGAGGGAGAGCTGGGCCTTCTCCACAAAGTGCATTGCTGCTGAATTTTCATATTAAGAGCTTTGGGCTGAAGGAATTCAGACGTATAGGCAGTATGGCCCTAGCAATCTTGCCAAGAAAGCGGAGTTTAAAATGTAGGGGAACTGATCCAAGAATAGGCCTCGAACATGTTGCCTTCATTACAAGCAGCTGTGTACATGAGCAGTGACTTCGGAACCCACCTTCCAAAATGCTTTCCAGAGCTGTCATTTCTTTCTTTTCTTTTTGCCTTTCTTCTTCTTTTCTTCTTTTTTTTTTTTTTTTTCCCCGCCAACTTGCTGACCTTTCTGTTCCCACAGAAGGAAAGTGTGATTGACAGGTGGTTATTCATAACATTTTGGCAATAAAGAATATAATGCATGCTAATGTGTTTGCTATAAATCCAGCACGTTTTTAAAGAGACATTTTTTGAAGCTAAGTTTTTTTGCAAGTCAATAGGAACTAAGGGAAGGTAAGGAGAAACCCCCTTGGTCAGCAGAGCTGGGGGCACTTTTGGAATGTGGGGTTTCAGAGGTTTAGGTTACCTGGGTGAGAAGTCACTACTAGGAAGACACTTGGCAAAGAGAGCAAAACAGAAACCCATTTCAGGAGGTGTGGCAGAGACAAGTGTTAGTTGTGATGTACCCATGAGGACTTGGCAGTTCCCTGGGACCAGTCCCCTGGCTCTGTCACCTACTCTCTGCTTCTGTTCCTCCCAACACCGCTGACTTGAACACTCCTCCCATTTTATCTCCAGGTCCAGCATCTCAAAGACAAGGTCTCTTCAGTGGAGTTGGGTCTCCATGCACTATAGTCATCTTGCTAGACAGGGCATTTTAGAGGTGCTGGTCTTGCCAGTGATTAGGTCCTGATTCTATAAGTCAGCTGTAGCTAGGATGGCAGGGGACTAGCCAGGAAGCTGAGCAAGGAGGCCAGAAACGGAGCCTTTGAAAGGTTTTGCGGGACATACACAGTCCATCTGTGTTATCATAAATGCAAGCAGGAGAATATAGAAAGATACTTGCAGAATATATGATGCATTCAAAAAAGATGTTGTTTTGCTAAATTTTCTTTGCACACTATTATAATGTCTCCAAGAAGTACATACTACCAAACACAATCATCAGGGCAGTGATGTGTATTGTGATTTTTTCTACAATGTCTGATGGAAAATAGTTCTTATTTAGGAGTTGCATTGATGTAAGTATATTCCTGGCTCAGTAAACCTAGCAGATAAGTACTGTTTTCATCTGTGCATAAATCTGTGTAACATACAGAGAGCCAAGGCCAATGTTTTCAGTGTTATCTTTGACCCAACAACTCCCAAAACAACATCTTTCAAAGATTCTAACCAAATGTATTTCAGAATTTTATGACTTTCAATATTGTACCTATGGAAGCTTATTGAAAATGCACTTCATATCTTTCCACCTCATAGCTTATTTGCCAGTTGGCACATGCTAATTTGTGGTAGAAATGACAATGTTATCTCAACCCCTAAATCCTCACCCAATTCCATGTTATCACATTGTTAAGCATTATTTAACTTAAGGTTGGACATTAAGATCTAACTTTATTTTTTATTTGTATCCATCAACATTGTTTATTTTTATCACTTTCACATCAATGTTTAACTGTCCAACATTTGATTCTGAAACTCATTTACTTTCATGTATATAAGTTGCTTTGCATATGCGATGTCTTCTAGGTGGACATGGGTGAGTATGATAAAAACAATAAATGCTTAAATAGTGTTTTCGCTCCAGTCAACTCTGTATTTTAAATTTGTAGATTCAGTGTATGTTTCATAAGTGATTTACTACTGTGATTAATAGAATTGAACATTTCTGATAGTGTCAGAGCTAAAATATTTTACCTTAATTTAAAGCAAATTCCAAGAACTAGTTTTGCTATTTAGAAAGTTTCTAAATCTTTATTACCCTAGAATTTATTTTTTATTCTGAATTGTTTTCTTTTTTTTATTTGATTGCATGTGTATATTTTTAACACCATTGTCTACCCCGAGGTTCTCCCACCGCCTTGTCACCCATGAACTGTCATCTTTGTGGCTTGTGCCCAACCCGTCCCCTGATTTTACCCCTATGACTATAACATTTAATAGTCACCTAACAGCTACAGTTGTATTAACAATGATGATTCAAAAGTGGCCACAAATTCAGCTCAGGTTAATCACCCTTACTCATCACCTCCATACTGTGGTGGGTTGGTTGAATAAAACAGGATCGTGCCTTTGAGCTTCTAGCGTCTCAGCCCCATGATAAGCACTTTCCACAAATCATCTCATTTCATTTGCACAACAGCACAGTGGTGTAGGTGCTGTATTATTCTGCTTTTACAGATGGAGGGTCAATGACCTGGTCAGGCTTGTTCCTCCATTAGCCTCTATGACCAGTACCTGTGGTATTGTGCTCCCCGCCCCCATGGATGTGCGCATGCATGACTGGACTCACCTGGGCCTGTATGGCGAGGCTAAAAGGGCAGTATCAGTGTGGGGTGAGAGATCATGGAGAAGAGAGGGGGAGAAGGGGAAAATGGGAATAAGGGGAAGAGGGGGAAG
>PVHY01006992.1:0-70422 GCA_004024945.1 Uropsilus gracilis | reverse complement strand
CCACCCCCCATTTCCTCCCCCCTCTTTCCCTGGCCCTTCAGTGCCTGGATGTCAGGTTTTATCTCTGGGCTCGTTCTCTTCCCCGCCCCTCTTCTCTCCCATTCTCTCCTGTCTCTCTTCCCCCTCCAGCCTCCACTCCTTCGCCTGCTGGCTGCTTACCCTCTCCCTCTCCCGCTGCCCCCCTCTTTCTCCCCCACCTCTTTGTTTCAGCTGAGAACCGGCTTCTCGGGACAGTTCCCACACTGCAGTGCCTCTGGTGAAGAGACAGCGCCACCGCCGCCACCGAGGTGAGCCGGGTATCGGGACCGGGGCAGGGCGACCTGAGATCTGGGGGGTGGGCAGGTGGGGAGAGTGAGCAGTCCGGTCACAACCCACAACCGCTGCTCTGGCCAGGGCAGTGGGATCAGCAGTCAGAGTGCCAGCTTCAGCGGTCAGCAGGAGCCCAGGGCAGAGAGGGACAGGCAGTTGGCTGCTTGCAGCCAGGGAAGGGGTGGCAAAACTGGTTTGGGAGCTGACCAGTTCTGTCCCTGCCCCACAGCTAGCTTCTGCAGGTGCCCTGCACTGAGGGAGGCCCAACTGGGTGGGAGCAAGCTGGGCTGTCTGGAAGAGCTGACCATGAAGACTTGAGTCTAAACCCAGACCTGAAGCCCCGGCTCAGAGCCCTGCTTCTGACTGGGCTGTGACTGTGAGGGTGCCAGTAGCAGCAGCAGTAGCATTGTCCTGGGACTGGGACTGTTTATAAGTGCCCATTTCTGGAGAGGTTTTGGTTACTGGTCAAGGACATGCTGGGACTGCTTTCACTGCTCAGGTGGTAGGGTGGAGCATCCAAAGAAAGAAAAACTGGCTGGTTTCACCCCCAGCTACTGGCCCAGAGATGCACTTAGGTGGGAAAGGCACTTCTTCCTTCCATAGAATCTTTTGGCAGACTCCTCTAAAACGGTTCCCAGGAAGCTTTACCTAGTTACCAACAATAAGGATTCAGGCCAGAGCTGAGACATTGCTGTGGTCAGTCTCCTGGGATGAAGTGAGTTGGTAGAGAGGAAGCAGGGTGGAGAACAGGTGGAGACAGAATTCTGGTTCTTGAATCACACTGATAAGTGTGATTATCAGAGATGACAAGGAGGGCCTGAGACCTGAAGCTGGACAAGTGGGGGAGAGTGGATGAAAGGGGCCCTGCCACTCCCTACTCACTGGCCCTGGGGATGGAAAGACAGAGCTGCAGAGACAAAAGTGCTGCCCCGCCTCCCCAATGAGATGAGCAGGGTCACTCTGCTGGTTGCCAGAGGGAGCAGCAAAGGCTAGAAGGGGAGGACAGAGGGGAGCTTCCCAACAGGGACAGTCTCTATCTAGAGAGTAGGCAGGGACTCCAGCTCCCTGAACACCCAGAGAGCCAGCAGCAGAAAAGATCATGGTAGGCGACCCTCCCATGAGGTGAAGCTACTAAGGGCATTTGTCCTTCTAGAACTAGGCCAACAGGGCACTTGTTTTGGAGGCCAGCTCTCCCTCTCTTCCCTGACCAGAGTCTCTTCATTTGAGCAGCTCAGCAATCCTTCACAGATAGAGAAAGTGCACAGCGATAGAATCAGAGCTATGGGCCTAAGTTAATGGGGACCAAGTATCAAGGCTGGGATGTGTACTCCAGGTGGTATACCCCATTCAGTCTCCATAGGACTGAGGGAAGCCTGGTCCTGGGACAGTAGGAAAAGTCTCAGGATTGGTCCCCAGTGTTAACTGGAGAGGAGGTGACTTTCCAACACTCCTGTCCCACACAGAAAGGCCATTCCTCCCAGCCTGGGAACAGCTCACTACACCCATGGTCCTATTTCTCACAGGGCAGTCTAAGTCATTGGCTTCCATACCATACAAGGTGTGTCAGCATTCCCCCCATCCCTAGTACTCTCCAAATCTTCTCAGTCAACCAACCTGTGATCAAGCTGTTTCTTGCCCACCCCACATCCCTCATACACGATTCAGATCCAGAGGGAGGCAAGCTGCCCGTTTCATTCTTCTGAGATATGAGGAGGGCTCTCTCTCAGTTACTCTAAGTCAGTTACTCTAGTTGCAGCTGACCCCCATCAGTTCTGTGACCCCACAGTGACCAGAGGATCCTGCCAGTCATTCAAAATTCCAATACCATCCCCTACAAATAGTTGTCCAGTGCTAGAGGGCAGTAGGTTACTCACTTAGCCTCAGCAGGCACCAAGGTCTCAGTGGCTCCTGCCTGGAACTTCACCTTAGCAGAAGCCAGTAACTCCTTTCTTCCCCTCCCTCTCTCCCTCCGTCTACCACTTCCACAGAGCTTTCCTACCCAGATGCAATTGATGGTCACACCTCTCCAGAGAGGGAGGACAAGGATGGTGTCCCCAATAGACAATGAGGAGGACTAAAGAAAGGAAAGTGACAGGCAAGATAAGGACTTTGGACCTGACTTCCACTCATTTCTCCTTCTAGGTCCTTTAACTGCAACCACAGTGACAGCTTATATAGTGATGGGGTCTGTGTGCAATGAAGTGTCCACCAGTGGCCCAATCTTTCTGCATTCCAAATCCTATAGGCCCCAGTGACTTTCCCAGGGACAGAGGGGCTATGTTATTCTCAGGGGTGTTTGCGCCAAGGCTTCTAGTCTTGATTCTGAAGCAGGAATCTTTATGATCACCTGGGCTGGCAGAAGGGTGTAGGGAGGATGCAGGGGAAGCTGGTAGAGGGGAGGTAGAAGAGGATTCCCAATTCTGATAATGCACCTCTTTCCCATCTACAACCACTTTCCCCAGCCTGCCTGGTCCCACCCCCAACCCATGCAGTGAGGAAGGCAGGCCTCAACATCTAAGTCTTTAAACAGCTTCGTGGTATCACCCCTCATCTAAATCCTTATGAAGCTTGTCCCTGCTGTCAAGGGAGGATGGATCCCCTTGGCCAGGCACTAAGGTTCTTTGCCAGTGGGCCTCTGCCAGCCTTTATGGCCCCTTTGCCCAATTCATTTTAGCATATCTCCAACACTTCATGACAAACTCACTGACTCTAGGGTGGTACAGAGCATGCCTCAGAGGGCTACTTAGTGATGCATTGTGAGCTGAGAGGAACACACATGCCTACACGTACCCAAGGACACACACACCGAAGAGCACAGACACAGATACAGCCTTTTGGGGTAGAAGTCCACCACCCAATCACAGGTGGTCTTACTAAATCACATGCCTAAGAGAACTGTGAAATCTGACCCAAGAAGGGACTGACTGATCTGCTTGATGGATCCCTGGAGACACCGCATGTGCCCATGTCACCAACCCCAAGCACCGAAGCGACAACAGGCAGGTAATAGTGAACCTTTGGCCCTGGCTAAACCCTCACTGGGCACCCAGACTTCTCCATAGAAAGGACAGGAAAGGGTCAACAGGTCCCAATCAGGTTCTCATCCTGGTCTGGAGCAGCTCTGCTGCATATCCCTGGACAAGTTCCCTTCTGCTCTTTATAGTTGGTGGTGTCCCAGCTACAAAACAAAGGGATTTGGATTAGCTGACACCTCAGGGCTCTGCAGGCCCACTGCCCAGCTGTTCTCAGCTCATGCCAAGTGCAGAGTGTGGAGGGACCTGTGAGCACAGCAGCACAGGTGCAGAGGTTGGGGGAGCAGAAAACCACTATAGTGAAAGCCTCCAGCTGGGCCAGGAAAAGTTCAGGGGATGGAGATGAGGTGAGTGCAAGTACAATAGAAATTGAAGCCAGGAGAGACCCAAGCCAAGAGCCAAGGGTGGGCACAATTATTAGAACCCATAATTGACATGTATAGAGTCAGTAAGTCCAACTGAGCACTTACCATGTAGGACTTAATCACATTTCCACCTAGGTTGCAGCCAAACATATCCTTTCTTGCCCAGTAGCCCCAGATAAACAGAGGGCAGCTCAAGCAAGAAAGTGCAGCTGTGGTTAAGTGTTGTCCCAAGGGTATCAAGTGAACAAATCCAATGGGTTAGATCCAATCCAGTCCCTAGGCTCCTAACCTCCACAAATAGAGGCAAAGAGCAGGGCTCAAGGTGGTACAGAGGGAGCCACCAGCAAGACCTCACTACAGCCAAAGTCCTCAGTTTGTGTGTAACCAGCCAAGTGCACATTCCATGCTGTGTCTATGTGCACGCACGCATGCCCGCGCGTGCACACACACACACACACACCATGACATGGCAGACAAGTTCCTGCCCCAACAACAGCCCCCCCCATCCTACTTTTGCCTGGAACATGATCCCAAGTGCTGACACTCATGTTTCCAAGAGCAGAGATGGAGGTAGGCACAGGTAACATTTAGAGGCTACAGAGGAGGACCAGGGCACAGGCACTATCACATGGGGACAGTATCCCAAGACTATGACCCCAGCCAGTGGAAGTTCCATGCCAGGACAGAAGTGGTAACTGTGAACCACAGAGTAGTGCAAACTCCCCCTTTCCCTGGCCATCAAAAGCTGGTTGACCTTACTCAATTTCTTCCCAAGCCCCAGGTCATCCTGTGAGTGACATCCCTCCCCAGGTTATGAACCATGTGTAAGCTGGGATGTCCAGAGCCCAAATGGGGAGGGAAGGCTCTTCCCAGAAGAAGGACATACCAGTGCTGACCAAGAGCCCCTCCCCACCCTCAAATAGAAGGGGCCAGCTGGGGTGGAGGGAGGCCAGCAGGAGCAGCCCCAGGCCTCGCTGTTCTCTATGGCTTTTTATTCCTATGTGATTCTACTCACTCATATAGGGATTGGAGCCGTGGCGCACGGCGAGGGTGGCCAGCAGAGGGCTTGGATACTGGGTAAGGGGGCCAAGGAAAACCAGGACACAGGATCTCCCCTCTCCTAGCACATTCCACTAACCTGGCCAAGGGAGCCACTCCCCTGCTGCCCTCCATTGGCCTCTTCCCAGACAACTGAAACACAGACTGAGGTGAAGATACCATCATCCCAGAGCTGGAGACCCCCCCCCTGCAAGACTGGGGGAACTGAACTGTGTTCCCAGAGAAAGGGCTGAAGGAACTGAGGATGTTCATCCTGAGAAATGGGGCTAGCCAAGGAAACAGAGTCCAGTTTCCTGTGTGGCTTGGAGTAGCCCCGGAAAAAGAGAGCAGCTCAACCAGGGAAAGTGCAGCTGTGGTTAAGGGTTGCCCCAGGGCAGAAGGGAGATGTCCTTGGTGATTGGTAGTAAGCATCCACTCAGTGAGAAATACAGCAGAGCTGGAGAGACTGGCAGGGACGCCACAGTGGTGGCTCATAGTTGGAAGGGTGGCCTGTCCTCCCTGCAGTCACAACGAGCATGACAGGAGCTAGGTTCAACCTCCTACTCCCCAGGTCCTACTTGAAACAAAGTGCTGGGTATCACGAGAAGTCCAGACACTGGGCCTGCCATCTGACCCCACCTCCCTCCCCACAGGGAAGATGCAAGGAGAACCATAGTGTGGTCCTCTTTTATTTTCATTTTCAGTCCATACATCACCCCACAGAAAAATACAGATTCAGGAGTTCAAGAGAAGAGCTACCCTGGGGGCAGGGGGAGCGGACTGAGAAGAGCAAACTGGCAAAGGGGTTTACCCTGCTCCTCAGGGGTACCTGCTACCGTGGCAGAAAGCAGTGCTAGGAGAGCACCGTGATCTACCAATCTAGTTGAGAGTGGATGACTATAAAGCAGAGGTCCTGCGTGGGAAGCAGGAGGGTCAACCAAGTAGGCAAGGCCAAGGTCCTGAGCCCAGTAAGGCCAGAGGGACCAACCCTGTTGCCCCACAACCTTGCCCTTGAGGGCTTCCTCTGGACTCCCAAAATAAGGCCTATGCCATCACTGTGGCCACAGGAACAGGAAATGGGTGTCCATGACATTGGTGCCAGTCATTCCTGTGTGCAGCAAGTGTGACCCACCCTGGAAGCGGCAGAAGAAGGCATGTGAGTCATTGTGGGCTAGGAAGGTGGCCACATCCAGGCCCTCCATGGCAGCCTGGCTGGCAAGTTCAGCAGTAACCCAGGCCCCAGCTGCCTCTGTGGGCCCATCCTGCCCATCAGTGCCACCACTCAAAAACAGCACATTAACAGGTCCCAGTGGCCAGCGTCCCAGCTCTGCTCCAACACGCAGGGCCAGTTCCTGGTTCCGGCCACCCTTGCCCAAGCCCTGCAACTGCACTGTCGGCTCACCGCCAGCCAGCAGGCAGATGGGACTCTTAGCCTCTGCCACAGCCTTCAGCGCACCCTTCAGTTGCAAGTCCGGGAGCTGGAGCTCAGCCGCGAGCTCATAGAGTTGCACGTCCTCCTCCACAGAGGTTCCAGTCCCAGCAGGGGACAGGCAAGCTCCAGCCACTCTGGCTAGCAGCCCATAGAACTGGGCCACCCTTTTCACGTCGCCCTGCAAGGCTGCTGTCAGCACCATGGCTCGGTATCCCCGTGCCTCAGCCTGCCGCTGGGCTTCAGCCAGAGCCAGTGCGTTGGAGCCAATAATCACATTGAGGACATGCCCACACTTGTGTGGCCCGTGGGGGTCAGAGTCAGCCTGAGCCAGCACAGTCTTCACAGAACGTGGTAAGGCAGTTCGAAGGTTGTAGCGATTGAGGATGTGCAGGCAATCTTGCACGCTGTGGACACTGGCAACAGTGGGTCCACTGGCGATGAACTCCACGGGGTCCCCCACAACATCCGACAGAATCAGGCTCACCACCTGGGGAGGGGTCACAAAGACCATGCTAAGGCCCACCTGGTCCTTGCACCTGTGTCCATGAGGACACTCTGTATGTATGTGTTTACATACTCTCACTCCAGCCAGTGAGTTTCATCACTGATTATTAACCCTTCTCCTGGGGGTTCACATACCAGACTACTCTCATCCACTCTGATGTCCCTCTCAGTCAGCTCTATGAACTTCCATACCAGGTCCCGGCTAATCTGTCTATTGTGCCAGGCTTTCATTTCCCTGCTATATATATGGGCCTGGCTCCACCAGCCTAGGGCACCTGGGCAAAAAGTACCTACACACCTGGGCAGGGTAAGCAACATGCGCCAGTCCACCACCCTTCAGCTGGGATAAGGCCTTCCGAATGGTGTTCAGCTCCTGGATGGTGGCTCCTCGGGCTGCCAACAACTTGGTAAGTGTCTGCTTCTCCTCCAGTGTGATGGGTGGGATAGGGGCAGGCAGTAGGGCTGAGCCCCCACCTGTCAAAACAATGAAAGCATTAAGCAGACAGGAACAGTCAAAGGACTGCCCCACCCAGCCAAGCAAGTAATCAGTGACACTTTCTGGGAAGGTGGGGTCAGATGGGTGTAGGATGGGGTAGCGGCTGGAAAGGTAGGGCTAGGGTGCCCTCATGTGGACATTTAATGAATATATATATTCATTATATTCACATACACAGAGAGAGAGACAGACAGACAGACAAACAGAGAGACAGACACACATACACACACCATATCCTGGAGTTATATCCTGATTTTGAGTAGCCCAGATCTCAGTAAGCACTAGACATACTATTGTTTAAGAGCATAGAATAGGGAGAAAGCGGAAAACCAAGAAGAGGGTTCTGTTGCCGCCAGAGACCTGGGCTCTAACCCTAGGTAACACTGGTGTGACAACAATAGCAGTAACATCTTCCTTATGAGGCTGAGTTAGTTACTCCCTATGTACTTTAAATGGTCACCCAACAAAGTCACTGAAGAGGGAGAACCCACAATTGAGGGGAAGCCTGCTAAGGGCCACCTAGAAGTCAGCCAACAAGGTTCCTCACTGCCTCCCTCACTCTGTGATCCTGGGGGTTCATGCCAACAGTCGCTTGAAGATCTGATATTTGGTACACACACACCCTCAACTGTCTGGCACCCACACCTGAGATGAGCACAAGCAGCAGATCATCAGCTGTGAGACCTTCAGCCAGCTGCTGGATGGCAAGTGCAGCCCGTAGTGCATCACGGTCGGGCAGGTTGTTTTCCGCACCTTCAAATACTTGGATACAGCTGTGTGGCTTTAGTAGCATCTCCCTGAGAGGTGACAGGGCAGAAAGCAAGAGACAGTGTGGGTTTCTCCCCCCTTATTCCCAGCTGTACAGGTGAGAGTGGCACTAAGAGGATTCCCACCCTCTGCCCCCTAGAGCCAGGCCAGATCCAGAAGAATAAGTAAGCTTCTCTGGGAGGGAAGCCCCAATCCAGTATATATCTGGGCCCAAGTTTCCCTCCATATGGACAACTGGGCAATCCCATGGTTCCTTACTGTTTGCCAGCACGCTCCAAGGTAGCACGGATCCCCCTGGGAACGCTGATCACACCCCGTACAAGATGCTGGCCCAGTAACTCCTCAGCAGCAGCTGCCATGCCCAGCACAGCCTTACCGAAGCCCACCAGGTAGAGGTTTTGCCGTAGTTGAAAGCTCCGGTCCCGTACCTTCAGCTGCCCACCATCAGGGTTGAAGGATAGTGCCCGGTGCAACATGGGGCCTGGCAGCACAGCACCCACGGCACTCTCAAACAGCTGTCGTGCCAGCTCTGGTAGAGCCATGCCACTGGCCAGTCGGGCCACTGGACCCCCCCAAAAACACTGGTGCAAAGGGGCTCGGGCCAAACGGGGCAGGACTTGCAGGGCTGCAGCCATGCCCCACTGCTCTCAGCACCACCTGGCCTCCATGGCTGCCTAGTGGGAGAAAAGCACCAGTGATATATTATGAACCTGAGACCCCACCACAGCCACCCTCTGAAGGCTCAAGGCCAGTGGACCACACAGCTGCTGCTACAAGCATGGACCATCTGCCAGTTCAAGACTTCCTGAGGCCCACAGAGGCCTAATCTTACTCCAGTCCACAGCTCACAGTCTTGCCACCTAGCCATGTCCTTCTCTACTGCAGGCTACACGCAGGCCCTCTGGACAATACTTGAGTCCAAAGGTCCTGTTGTTGAGCCCTTCTCCTAGGTCACTCCCTTTAGCTGAGAGTTAATCATTTACAGAGGAAGCTACCAGTAGCCTACCAGTGGCCTCCTTCTCTGTCCCTTTCCCACCCCCTGCACTTCTAAGCCTTCAACCATGGCTAATGCCTCTTTCTGGCACTCCTTCCTTGCCTATTTACCTCTTCTCTTGCCAGGAGTCTGCTCACTGTCCCACCACCTGACCCTGAGTCCACTGACCTCCAGCATGCTCTTTTGCATTAACTCACAAGTCTGGGCTAGGAAGCCAGAGATAGTAGGCCTCTGTGGGAAGCCTGCAGGTTTACCAAGACACTGACAGGCAGGCCCAGAGCACAACCTCAGGGTACACAGCTTAAGGATTCTGGGCATGCCTGGCCAGCAAGACAGTAACTTTCAAATCAAAAGTAGCAGCAAAGTCTGGCTCATAGTGAAATCTTGAAGAAGTCCCTAGATACCACAGGAGGTGCAAACTACAGGAAAGGACACCCTGCTACCCACATAGCTGGCCAGTCCCACCTCTGGTCAGCTTATTGGCTTCAGTGTAGCATCTCTGATCACACCAACCTCTGTGAAATTACCTGACTGGAGGAGGCAAAGGTTAACATTCCATAGCTGATCCCAAATAATCACTCCGCCTGGCCCCCAGGGAAGGGTAAAGAGAAAAGAAGATCAGGAAGCTGTAGAGGAGTTTAGGGACAGTAAAGTTCCAAAAAGCACATTTTTAAAAGGCATCTTCTTTACCAAATGCCCACCAACTACATCAGCAAGTGTGGACACAGCAGGGGAAGGAGGCTGGGGATCAAGTTCCAGCTAAAACCATGGGTTTTCTGAGTGGTTGAGACAGCTTCCTTCTCTCTCTAATGAGTAAAAAGTGGGATCAGACTAAGGTTAATGCTCTCTCCTTGAGATTTCCTTAATGCGGACTGCAGTAAGGTGTTGGTTCCTGTTCCATCGTCAAAAGAATTGGATGGAGTCACTTTCATGTCTCAGTCTCTTCAGATCCACATTTTGGGATCTGACATTTTCTACACTTAACACAGAAAATCTGGACCCAAACACCAGCATATTCCACACTCAAAAGCCTGACAACTTCTAGTCCTCAGTCACCTATGACTGCATAGTTCTGTTCTCTCATGAGAAAGTTAACTGCTCCACACCAGTTGTGAAAAGGAACACAGAGGGCGCCACCATGGGGACTTTGAAACTGCGTCCCTAGGGGGTGGCCCACTGCATCTGGAGCATCTAGCAATAGCTGATGTTGACAGCCTGGGAGAACTTTGTACCTATTTCTCACATGCACAAAGCCCTAGAGAATCCCAGCCTTACTACCAGAAACGGGAGTCAAGGGAATGGTGGACTCTCGAGGCTAAAGTTGCCAGATTAGAAAGAAACAGGGCATCCAGTTGTATTTTAAACAACATATAATATAAACAACATAAAATTTTATAGGTGTATTCCAAACAGCGTACGAGACATTCTCATACTAATTTTTAGTACAGGCTATACACTTACAGTAAAAATAATCTCCGTTTATCTGAAATTTAATTAGACGTTCTGTTTATTTATTTGCTAAATCCAGCAACGCCACTCACTCGATACTGCCTTTCCTAAAATCCCAGACGCTCCAGTGAAAAACAGGGAAACACGCCGGGCACGGTGGCTCGTGCTTGTAAGCTTCAGCCTATGAAGCAGCCGGGGCTTAGGGATCGCGGTTCGAGTCCCGCCTGGGGCCCGTAGCGAGACCTGGTTCCAAAAAAATAGCTGGGCGTGGTGGTGCGCGCCTGTAATCCCAGCTACCTGGGAAGCTGAGGCTGGGGATTGCTTGAGTCTGTGGTACCCCGGGCAACGAGAGCCTGCAGTTCCACAGGCAAAAATAGCAAGACCTAGTCTCAAAAAAAAAAAGAAAAAGAAAAAGAAAAACAGGGAAACACAGATACAGGTCCCGACCCCTTCCGGCCACCAGGTGGGGCTGGACCCATTTCCGGTCTTTACCTCACATGCCCCGGAAGTGGCGTCATCCCCAGGCTGGCGCCTGAGGCCTTCGAGAGAGAAAAATGGTTGCCGCGTAGTATCTGGTGGGTGACCCGAGTAATCAGAGCCCTGAGCCACGTCTCCCACCAAAGGTTGTTTTCACGGGACCTAGTGGCGCGGATTTATCGCCCCACGCGCCAATCGTAGCGTTTAGGCTGGGGACCGGAAGTACTTGCGGGTGAGCGAGGCGGGACCGGAAGTTGAGTTGGTGGGTCAGGCTTAAGACGCCAGAGGTATTTTACGGTGGGGGGTGGGGTGCAGGAGGTAGACTGGGACTGGTTGGTTTATCCTTCCGTCGAGAAAGAGAAGTGGATCGAGTCGCTCTCAGGTCTTAGTCACTGTATCTCCACAGGGGGGATGATAATCCCTATTCACCAGATTGCTACAATCCCCTACGTTAATCCTGTATGATATCTATTTACTACGCTCCTGGCTCCTGTTAGGACCACGTAACTGAACCTAGTGAGCGAAAGGGCTGAGAGTCACTAGTCCCACACGCATCCTTCTGAAATCAGATTAAATCATTTCCATCCTTCCTTAATGCTATAATCCAAAATAATTTATTGGTATTCCTCCCCTATTCTCTGGTGGATGACCTAATAACAGCTCTGGCTTAACAATAGTTTTATTTATTGCGTGATTCTGGAACACACAACCTGCGTGCAACACGAATGACCTTGAGCCTTCCTCACTACCCTAAGTCTAACCTGCGTCATCGTGGCCTTGATTCCCACATTAGAAATGCAATTCCTGACCTGATAACCAACACACCGAAGAGTATATTATTTTCACTGATATTTTCTTGGAGATGGGGCAGTGTACTTAGATCACAAATCACACAATAGACTTCCTAAAAATCTTAGTGAAACCTAGTTCATGCTCCCTTTGAGCAACTGTTGTATCCATGGTCCCCAAAACGTGTATTACTCTTGCCATGAACTCCTCCCTACCTCCCTGGATTTTTCTTTCCCTTTGGAACAAAATAATTATTATTCCTTACCAACCACTCTTCCCCACCCTGTCATCCAAACTAAGGCACCTTCCTAATTAGTAGGCACTTCCCTAATTAGATATGGGGAGATTGTACAGTTGAACCTTAAATAATTCCATTTTTACATTTCCTCATAAAGTTGATGAGAAAAAAACCTATTGACAGCTGGGGCCACCTTCTAAGGGAGTTGCTTATTTTCCTTGTGTCTGTGGATTTTCTATAGGTATTTAAGTTTCCTCACACACCCTGACAATGTGACCTTTAGGTTAATTGGCATGTCCTAATTGTCCTAGTCTGAATGAGTGTGGATGTTGTGAGTGCACCCTTTGACGCAAGGGCATCCCACCCAGGCTTGGTTCCTGTTGTAGCTCTGAGCTGCTGGAATAGGCTCAGTCCACCCATGACCTTAATTTTGAATAAACAGGTTTGGAAAATCAACGAATGGATACAAATTATTGACATTAGAGATTTTCTGGGTTTTTATCTAGGTCTGGTGGCAGATAAATAGCAAAGGGGGATAATGGCATGTTAAAGGATAAAATTGGATTTCCAGTGGTGACAATGTAATATATAGTCTTATTCTTTACATCAGGATAAATTTTAATTCCATCAGTTCATGTGGCTTTTTTTTTTTGCGACTAGGTCTCACTATTTTACCCATGGAACCGCAGGCTCTCGTTGCCCGGGGTGCCACAGACTCAAGCAATCCCCAGCCTCAGCTTCCCAGGTAGCTGGCATTACAGGCGCGCGTGACCCGCCCAGCTATTTTTTTGTGACTAAGTATCACTACATGCCCCTGGTGGGACTCAAACTGTGATCCCTAGCACCGGCAGCTTCATAGACTGAAGCTTACAGGCACGAGCCACCGTGCCCGGCAGTTCATGAGGCTTCTAAGAGTACCTTACCCTTCATTGCATCTTAATTTTTACTGGAAAGAGATACCAAGAATTCAGGACCTACAAGAAATGTAAGATTTTATTTTAGACTCAAAATTTAAAATAGTGAATATGAACATGTTGAGTCTATTCTTCGGTAAGGTAAACTCAGTTTGGTTAGTTCAATTTGAAAAGTAGTGTGAATTACTACTAATGTACCCAAAAGTGAAAAATTCTGCCACCGTAAAATTCACCATTAAAATAAAGAAGTGTTGTTTTATGCAAAACCTTAGATAAGTCACAGGGTATCAGTCAACTCCAAACTGGAAGCAGCTAATGTCTCAAGGCAGCTGGTCTTCATGGTTTTCCTCCAGGATGTACTTGACATTGTGGACCTTGGGGATCAGCCCCCTCTTCCTTAGCTTTCAGTCCCTAATGCTACACAGAGTTTGCACCCCACATTTGTCACATGGACTTCCAAAAACCCAGAGGTGCAAGAGGTGACACAGTGTCACCCAGAGATGACACTGAGGGACTTCCAGTGTCAGCTCTGAATTGAGTTTCAGGGGCTCCTTCTTCCACATCAACCCCCTCCTTTGGTTCTGTAGTGCAAATGCTTCTCAGGTGATATCAGGTGGCAAAACAGGCAAAACAAATAACCAAACTTGCAAAGGGGAGCAACTGGCCCTTTAAAGCTAGCCACACACCAGGTTCTTCCCAGCCTGCTCATGCAGTAACAAAACCACATAAACCTTAAGAGGGAGGCAGAAACAAATTTACTTAATAAAAGACAAATGAGACAAGAGTCACTGAGGGGTACAAGGAAACTCCTTTGGAAATCTTACCACACAGTCCAGTCTCTAATCCAAAGCGCACATAGCTGCAGCAAACATGTACGTCCACAAAATGGTGGTTACCCCACCTTAAACCAGATGGAGAAGCTAAGATGGAATCACCACTTCTTCTTCAGAAGATACAGCTCCACTCACTCCAAGCCAGAAGAAGCCAAAAGGGTGTCAACAACGCTTCTCCAAAAGCAGGAAATTGAAACCAAGGAGGAAAGCCAGGATGGCATCATCAATTCTTCTCCAAAAGGCACTGCTTCAGAATTCTTTCAGCTCCAACTCCAAAGTGACCTGGCATCAGCAAAACTCACTTGATACAGCAACACAGCAAGCACTTCAGACATCTCACGTTGAAAATGACAACACAGCAAACTCTCCTCAGTTCTCCAGAAGACTTCCAGGCTTCACAGTTTCAAAATTAAACCAAGTTTTCAAGTACCAAGTTTCCAAGACAGCTCACACAGGTCACAAGTTTCTCCAACATGCCTCCCTGGGCTCCTCACGGGCCAGGGCTGGGAATGGAAGCCCACAACTTGGCTTCCTTCCCTGCCTGCTGCTCCACATGGCAGCAGCAGTTCTGAGGCCTCCAGCCTCTGCTGCTCCTCCTGTACCTTCCTTCTCTATTCTCTTCTTGTTCTCTTCCATTCCCCTTCTCTCTTCTCTCCTCTGTTGTCTCTTTTCCTGTCTTTATTTCTGTCCCCTCCCTGATCCTTTAATCCTCTTTTCTTAGGAAAAAGCTTAACTTCCCTTCTCCAAGTCTCCACCCACCAATGCTAACAGTAGCTATTTTAATGCATCAATACCAGTAGGGGGGGGGGGTGTCACAGCCCCCTAACACAGGGAAGTAGGGTGTTCTGTGCTAGGATGGGATTGTGAAGGGACAGAGTCAGCAGTACTGGAGGCAGTGTGGTGAAGTGTCTAAAGCCAATGCTGTAAAATATCATAAAGCCATTTTTCTTGAAGAATACAAACAACTCCCCCAGGAAGCAACTCAGCTGTGTTTAGTGAGTAACTGATGAGGTGGGAGCTAGTAACTTTATCTATGTTAGATTGTTAGAAAGGGTTTTTTCAGCCCTTTGAAACAGTTCCCTAGTTTAAGAAACTGAGGCCTGGGACTCTTGGCAGTTCTTCCTGCCTCTAGGCAGTCAAGGGTTCTCTGGAAAGATTCCATTCCTTCCCCCTACAACAAGAAGGCATTGTTTGCCAACAATGGACTTTGTTAAGTGTGAATGATTACCGCCCTTTGCCCTGTAAACAGAGCTGGAATTTTCTAGTTCTGAAGGGGAGTGTGGATCCAGACTCTAGAGCTTATGGATATTGTGACCTTGGGAAACACAGAACCTCAGAATCATGATTTAAAATGAGGTTGATAAGAGGGTTAAATGAAAGAATTTATTTATTTGTTTATTTGTTTATTTATTTATTTGTTTGTTTGTTTATTTATTGAGACTAGGTCTTAGTATTTTTGCCCGTGGAACCGCAGGCTCTCGTTGTCCGGGGTACCACAGACTCAAGCAATCACCAGCCTCAGCTTCCCAGGTAGCTGGGATTACAGGCACGTGCCACCTCGCCCAGCTATTTTTTTGGAACTAAGTCTCACTACCAGCCCCAGGCGGGACTCGAACTGCGATCCCTAGCCCCGGCTGCTTCATAGGCTGAAGCTTACAGGCACGAGCCACCGTGCCCGGCTGTCTTGCAATTCTTAACAATTTTTTTGAGAAACACAGATCTTCTATTTTGCAGTGAGTTCTGAAAATTACATAGTTGGTCCTACTTCAGTGGGGGAAGATAGTCGTTTTATCTAGAGCTCCTATCTGGAATCTCAAGACCTCTCGAGGGATTCCAGTGGTGATCCCACTATAGGAGTACCAGTGCTACCCACTGAGAGAGGTAGAAGTGGCACTATAGTGCCCAGGCAGTAATGACGCTTCAATGAGCACTCTTGCTCAAGAGCTCTTCAAGCAAGAGGCTGTAGTTATATGCAGAAAACTTTAGCCTTCTTCCCTTCTAGGTTCTTTAGCTAGTTTGGTAATTATACTGACATAGACAGTTTAACAGGAGAAAAACTAATCAATACATACAGGAATCCCTGTAAGACTCAAAAAAAAAAAAAAAGTGTAACACTCAAAGACAGTCAAGCAATTGCAGTTTACATACTAAGCTGGGGGAAAGAGAGTAAATTGTCTGGGGCTTCAAAGAGGAATAAGACCATTCATAGGAAATTAAGAAGAGCAAATGTTTGGTAAACAAATGTTCCCAAGTCTTCTTGATATAAGTCTTTCTGGTAATAGCTCTCTTCTAGATACAGGCTCCCTATATAAATTCTTTTAGACAGTTAAGGGAGAGGTGAAAAGATTTTTCTAAGTCTGGTAGGCCTTAATTGCCTTCAGCTCAAAATAATCTATATGCCAAAGTGGCACATTTTGGGATCACATATTCTGTTCCCCCCAAGACCTAGAAACTCTAGACTCATTTCACTCAGTATCTGAAGGCCATTTTGAGTCTCCACGGGCTAATTTCTTGGTTTAGAGACCAAGCACATCGTACAATTCAGGAGTGGCACCAAGTTACATGAATTATATGAAATCGGCCACAGGTTCCTTGCAAAAAAGAAAAACATACTTTTATGTGTATATTAATTTGATCATCAGAAGGAAGGAAAATCAAACAAATGCAAGATCTCTCAATGAATAAAATCATTGTTGAGGCTTTAATGCCACAGATGAGGCTTGTGATTTTCATTTAATTTAATACCTCTACTCATGGCCATCATAGGACATTTATGTCTTCTTGATGTTAAGTGAAATGAAAACATTCATTTATCAAATCAAGCAAATTGTTGTTTTGTTTTGTTTTGTTTTTTGAGACTAGGTCTCGCTATTTTTGCCTATGGAACCGCAGGCTCTCGTTGCCCAGGGTACCACAGACTCAAGCCATCCCCAGCCTCAGCCTCCCAGGTAGCTGGGATTACAGGCGCACGCCACCACGCCCAGCTATTTTTTTTTGGAACTAGGTCTCACTACGGGCCCCAGGCGGAACTCGAACCGCAATCCCTAGCCCCGGCTGCTTCATAGGCTGAAGCTTACAGGCACGAGCCACCGTGCCTGGCTTAAATCAAGCAAATTGTCAGGTAAGAGTAGTTATAGGTGAACATGTGTGACACTTGAAAATGCTATACAAAATGACCACAGTTGCAATTGTGTTTCAACATTGTTGTTCCTAGTTAGAAATTAAGGTCATACACATACTATTCCCAAAGAAGAGAATATCTGACTCTAGTTATTGGGAGATCTTGTGGAAGAAGTTAATCAAGTTCCAGGGAAGCCCCACTGGGCATTCTAGGTCAGTAATTTTCTTTAAAAAAAAAAAAAAGGAATTTCTAAGAAGGCCTTGGTTTCAGAAAGGGGATACTAATGCATAGAACAGTTTCTACTTTATTTTTTAATAATCAAATAACTTATTTATATATAATTTTCACATCTTTGTAATCACTGGGGTCGTATGTTGATGGAGGTAAGAAGAAAGTTAGAATGAAAGGATGTCAAAGGAGCCTTAAGAAGAAATTCAGGAAGTGGTCAGCACTGTTAATGTTACAGATAAGAACTGGAAGGTAAAGAGTGAAAAGTGGCCACTGGATTGGACAACCAGAACACATTTACTGATCAAGCAGAGTTTTATTTTGAAGACCAGACATAGCAATATTTATATAAAATACAAAGCTCTTGGGAAATGCATTGCCACTAAGAGAAGGGAGTTTACATATCATGTTACTAATGCCAAGTGTTAGCAGTAATTCCCAGAGTTGGGACTGGTTTTCCTGGAGTCCAGTTCCTTAGATGAATGATTAAGCGGAAGCAATGGAGTTTTGATTTACCTTTGAACAGTGAATAAATTTACTGACACAAAACTCAGTGTTCTCAGTTCAAATTCATACACAGCAACATCCCAAGTCTCAAGTTAAAGATAAGAGGTCTTGATTATAGGGAAAAGATTTGCACTCATCATCCATTTGTCAATTCACACCTGTTTCCATGTATGTTCAGACATGTCTACTTACCCATCAATTTTCAGCTATTCTTCTTTATTACATACACTAATGAAATAGTTTCACAAATATAGTTATCTACAGACAAGTTTAGGCTCAGCCAGTTGCTCCTAGAATAACTGTTTGGGTCTCCATTTTCACATCTATGAAATAGAGAAAATGATTGCACTTCTCATAAAGTTCCTGTGAGGACTGAGATCATGTAACAGATTAAAAGGCTTATGCATATAGATGATGGTTGTGGTTACATATCCATACATAGCATGGCCAACTAACTAGTTATTGATTCCCAAGAGTTGGACTAGTACAATTTTTAAAGTCTATTTATACTGTATGATTTCAACTATATGACAGTCTGAAAAAGGCAAAATTATGGAGATAAGAAAGACTAGAAATTGCCAGGGATTGGGAGGAAAAGAGGGACTAACAGGCAGGACACAAAGGATTTGGGGGGCAGTGAAAATACTCTGCATGACACTATAAAGATGGATACACATCACTATACATTTGTCCAAACCCACAGGATGTATAAAAGTAAGAGTGAACTTAAATGTAAACTATGATGTTTCAATAGAGGTTCAGTGGGGGATGTTGATAATGGAGGGAGCTACGCATGTGTGGGGGCAAGGCAGTATTTCCTCTTAGTTTTGCTGTGAACCTACAACTATTCTAAAATACTGTCTTTTAAAAAAAGGAAAATGAGAAAAAAATAGGCCATATATCTGGTGTACTTCATTTAAGTCCATTTATTAAAAAACTAATATATATTAAGCCAGATCTTTTGAGTAAAATGGAAAGCACAATTACTTTACAAACACATATCGGAATGGTGTGCAGCCATTCAAAGTAATTGTGAGTTCAGTATCTACTGATCAAGAATGTTCATAGTAGACTATGTAAATAGTATTTATAATATTGTTATCATCCATTTAAAATATATTTCAGGTGGAAATCTGAAAAGTTTTACATAGAGATGGTAAATTTTATATATGTTTTTCTATGATAAAAACAAATCTAACAGTGACTACTTATGGATATTACATTGTATTTTTAACTTGCTGCATTTTTTAGTTTTTCTGCAATGAATGTTTGTTTACTTATATAAAAACTAAGTAAATGAAATCATTTTAAAGAAAAAAATTAAAAATTCATTCTGGTGCTCTTAAAGGCAATGTGATGCATTTCTGACTATAGCTTTTCCAGCCCCCACCAAGCCAATCTTTCTGGATTGCTTTTTAAAGCCCAGCTTTTAAGGCACTGTTGGACTGGAAGGCAAGAGATTCCCACCATAATAAGACAAGGAGTGAGTCTAGGACTATGAAACAGTAAGTATGAAATAAGCTGACCTACTTCAGGACACTATTATATATAAAAAAATGACTTTTTCATTCCAAAAATTATTCAAGGAAGTCTTGGGAGGAAGCTTCCATCTTAACAGAGAAATTTGGAAAATGTCCAGGAAGCGTAAAACTTGAAAGACATCCTGCAAAGATCTCTTTTGGCTGACAGCATTTGCTGAAATATGACTTTTGTGGGTACTTCTATAGGTTAAAATGGACCAAAATGTATTATCTCACTGGGAGCACTTGTTTTCCAACAGTCCAGGACATGACACCAGATCTGTTCTTGTTACCATCCAGTCATTCAAAGCAGTGTCTACATCAACTTTTCTAGTCTATGGGGCAGGGACTTAACTGCAGGAAGATGAGTGAGTGCTCTGGGACATGGAGGACTTTTCTTCCATTGTTGAGTTGTTTGGAAAGTTGCTATCCATCCAAGTTTTTTGCTTAAACAGGCATTTTCCAGAACCCAGGTCTCAGAATAAATTGTAGTCAGAAGCTCTGCTCTTCATCAGGAAGCAACTGATACCCAGACTTACTTAGGATCATGGCCTCTTGCCTCAGAGAACAATTTTTGTTTTTTTGTGCAGGGATGACATATAACTCCTTGTCCTTTCTAGAAAGATCCCAATAACTGCCCCATTATAGTTTTCCCATTGTCCAGCAACATCTGACTCTCTGGATATCACATTTTCCCAATATTAAGGATTGCGATGTGACACAGTGTTCCCTTTTTGAGCCATTGCAGGCTAGGGAAGTAAAATAGGTCTCTGTTTCCATTGTTGGAGACAGCAGGCAATTTACCTTTTGAGAAACTGCACAGAAGTTAAAGATCTATAAACTTTCAGAGGTAGTACCTAGTTTAGACTCTTGCACAGAGTTAAAGCCATGAAGCAAGGTGCCTATTTTGTGATCAGATAATATTCTCCATGTTTCCTTCCTTTTAAGGCAAAGAATCCCTATATGAACAATTAAAACAATCCCATTGACTGCAAAGAGGGTAATGCAACTATCATAAGTCTTGAATATGCTGGGCACAGTGGCTCGTGCCTGTAAGCTTCAGCCTATGAAGCAGCGGGGGCTAGGGATTGCGGTTCGAGTTCCACCTGGGGCCCGTAGCGAGACCTAGTTCCAAAAATATAGCTGGGCATGGTGGTGTATGCCTGTAATCCCAGCTCCCTGGGAAGCTGAGGTTGGGGATTGCTTGAGTCTGTAGTACCCCAGGCAATGAGAGCCTGCGGTTCCACAGGCAAAAATAGAGAGACCTAGTCTTAAAAAAAATTAAATAAATAAATAATCAATCAATCAATCTTGAATATGATGGTGGTTGACTGTATATAGGTGTCAAAACTCATAAATATCCATTTAAAAAGGCTGGTTTTTACTGTATATGGTACTTTGCAGGAACACCATTAACTGGCTTAGGACCATGGAAAAATATAAAAGATAATACTAAAGCTGCAAATTTTAAGTAGTTTTATGAATAAAGAGCAGAAAGCCAGGAAAATTTAAAACTATTTTGTTGAATGAAGACAGAATTTTCTCCTTGTACTTGTATTTGAAATGTCTTTGTATTTGAAACAGAAAAATGGTACAGGACAACACAAGGTTCCCCACAATTTTCCTTACCAGGTTCTTGTCACTTGAAGATGTAGTAAGTGCTCCAAAGCACACACACATGCACATACACATGCATGCACGCACACAGACAAGTTTATATAAGAAAAAGGAGATGAAAGATCAGCAATAAAAGGAGATAGAACAGGAGGCCAACCTGAGTTGGTCAGGCTTAGGAGGGGGTAGAGACAGACTACCAACTAGGTAAGGTAGGTTACATGCTTTTAAAACATCTCTTATTATTTATGCATTCCCCCAGCCCTTATTATGATTGGACTGTCACTAAATGGTGGGGTTCCTTCTGTGTGACTTTGCCAAGATAGACCAGGTATTGGGGCCATCCAGAAGATTCTAAATGGGGGAAATTCCTGGCACTTTCTAGTCTTGATAGTGGCTTTTAAAGTTTTTATGTCCTAACAGATCTTTCATCAGTAGTCATAGCCTTACTAAAGGGTCTCAGTCTTGTTGGCTCTGGCTCCCTGGGGGGTCCAGCTATCTACCTTTTGCATCAGGTCTCATAATTGATACTTTAAATTTGGAAGCTATAAATCCATTTTAACTTAAAGATGATAAATGTCTAGGAAAATGTGTGGAACACTACATTTAAAATTAGTTTGCTCTATGTATATCAATTAAAGTTTTAAAAGAAAAATTAAAGAAAAATTCTGGGTGGTGGTTATAAGATATCCAGAAAAAATATCTGCCCACTTAAAATGTGTGTAGTGTAATGCTTACTTCCACAGCACATATACTAAAATTACAACAATACAGAGAAGATTAAGGCCTAAGGCCGGGCACGGTGGCTCGTGCTTGTAAGCTTCAGCCTATGAAGTGGCCGGGGCTAGGGATTGTGGTTCGAGTCCCGCCTGGGACCTGTAGCGAGACCTAGCTCCAAAAAAAAATACCTGGGTGTGGTGGCGTGCACCTGTCACCCCAGCTACCTGGGAAGCTGAGGCTGGGGATTGCTTGAGTCTGTGGTATCCCGGGCAACGAGAGCCTGTGGTTCCACGGGCAAAAATAGCAAGACCTAGTCTCAAAAAAAAAAAAAAAATACAGAGAAGATTAGCACAGCCCCTGTGTAAGAATGACATGCAAATTTGCAAAGTATTCCATATTTTTTTAAAAAAATAAAGAAAAAAAAGATGAAAAAACTGTGTAGTGTAATATATATTAACCTCAATAAAAATTACAAACAAATTTTTGGACAAAAAACCGGGTCCCATTTATAGCAACATCAAAATCAATAAAATACTTAGAAATAAATTAAAGGAGGTAAAGATCTCTACACTGAAAACTTAAGGCATTGATGAAAGAAATTTAAAATGTACAAATAATTAGAAAATTATTCTGAGTTGATGGATTGGAAAAATGAATACTGCCAAAATGCCAGTAAAAACAAAAGTTATTCAGAGTCAATGCAACACCTATCAAGAATCCAATGATTCACATAGATAGGAAAAACTAATATTTATATGAACTTGCAGAATATCCCAAGTAGCCAGATAAGTCCTGAGAAAGAAGAACAAAGCAGGAGGGATCACATTTCCCAACTTCAAGCTATACTATAAAGCTATAGTCATCAAAAAGTATATGACATATACAAAGACAATGGAATGCCCAGTGGGAAAACAGACTCAAAAATGCCCAATGGAAAGAATTGAGTTCAGAATAAACCCAAGAAGGTATTCAACTGATATTTGACAAGTGCGCCAAGAATATACAGTGGAGAAAAGACAGTTTCTTCAATAATTGGTGCTGAGATAACTGGGTATCGTCATATGTAAAAGAATGAAATTGGACTCATGCCACTACCAAAAAAATGAACTTTGAAACAATGTAAGACCTGAAACTATGAAAATTCTAGGAAAAAGCATAAGAAACTTCTTCACATGGATCTTAGTAAAGATTTTTGGTTATGGAAACTAAAGCACAAGCAGTAAAATAGAAAAACGAGTGGGGCTGTATCTACACAGAAAAAGAAACCATCAACAAAGTAAAAGAACAACTTTGAATGGGAAAAAAATATTTGGAAACCACTTTTTTTTTTTTTTTTTTTTTTTTTTGAGACTAGGTCTCGCTGTTTTTGCCCGTGGAACTGCAGGCTCTTGTTGCCCAGGGTACTACAGACTCAAGCAATCCCCAGCCTCAGCTTCCCAGGGAGCTAGGATTACAGGCACGTGCCACCATGCCCAGCTATATTTTTGGAACTAGGTCTTGCTACGGGCCCCAGGCGGGACTCAAACCAGGATCCCTAGTCCCGGTGCTTCATAGGCTGAAGCTTACAGGCACAAGCCACCGTGCCCGGCCACAAACCATTATTATACATACAAAATATATTAACAATACAATAGTGAAAAAAAATCCAATTAAATAATAGGTAAAGAACCTGAGTAAGCATTTTTCCAAAGAAGATATATGATCTTAGCCAAAATGCCATAAAGTGATCCAGAGAAGATATATGAAAGTCAAAGGAACATAAAAAAATGTTTAATATTACTAGTCATTAAGTAAATGTAGATTAGGATCATGAGATACTATCTGTTAGAATGGCCATCATCAAAAATACAAGAAATAACAAATGTTGGCATGACCATGAAGAAAAGGGAACCCTTGTAGGGAACTCTTGTATACTGTTGGTGGGATAGTCACTATGGAAAAGAGTATACAGGATGCTCAAAAAATTAAAAATAGAGTTACCATATGATCCTGCAATTCCACTTCTGGGAATATATCCAAAGGAATTGAAAATACATCTGCATCTCCATGTTCACAGCAGCACTGTTTACAACAACCAAGACATGAAAACAACCTACATGCCCATTGATGGATAAAGAAGTTGTAAAATATGTATGTTTGTATAAAATATTTATATATAGATGTCACACACAATGAGCATTATTAAGTCATACAAATGAGGAAGTCCTAGCTGGGCAGGGTTGCACGTGCCTGTAATCCCAGCTGAGGCTGTGGATCGCTTGAGTTCATGGGATCGGGTCTACCCTGGGTAACATAGCGAGACCTAGTCTCAAAAAAAAAATCAGGAAATCCTACCATTTGCAATAACATGAATGAATCTTGAAAGAAAAAAAAGATACAGAAAAGGAGATTAGACTTGCAGTTACCAGGAGCATAGGATAGAAGGAGGTACAATTGCAGGAAGTTGATCAAAAGGTACAAACTTCCAATTACTAGATAAGCAAGTACTAAGGATAACAAGAAAGTAAATCCTAAGGGTTCTCATCACAAGGAAGAAATGTTTTGCCTTTATTATTTTCTTCTTTTACTGTTTCTATATGAGAAATGGATGTTTTTTACACAGCAAATTATGTTCAGAGACTTAGATTTTCTTTGCCAAGTTTATTTAACACAGGTTCACTGCAGGAATAATAATGTATAAAATATTTCACAAGTCAACAATAAATAGGATAATTTCTCTTTGTAGTCAATAAGGATTTAACAGGTGGGCACTGGGATGGGAAGAGGTGGAGGTGTTTGCATCCGGAACTGGTTAGGGCTCCAAGCCTGAGGGTTTGGGGGGAAGATAGGGGAGGGACTATAAAAGCAGCCCTTCTCTTTCATTCTCACCCCAATTAGTCCTCAGAAGGAATGAGAAGAGAACTAATAATCCATTGGACAGATTGAATTGGTGAGTGAACATAGCAAAATATTGTGCACAACAAACACGAGCGGAATGCAAGAGGAGGAACTGTGAGAAAGACAATGTATAATGGACTGGAGAAATGATCACGGTCATCACCTGTCACAGAGTCACACCTAAGGCCACACAATGACTGAACGTGCCAAAAGCTAATATGCAACTCAAGAAAGCAAGGTGCCCCTCCCCATTCCATGGGAGAGGAAGGTCTTCACCTGTCACAGAGTCACACCTAAGGCCACACAATGACTGAACGTGCCAAAAGCTAATATGCAACTCAAGAAAGCAAGGTGCCCCTCCCCATTCCATGGGAGAGGAAGGTCACAGATATGGGGCTGCAGCCCCACACAAAGCTACAATCTGAAGGAGAGGAAATGACCTGCAAAGTCTTTCAGCAGATGCCCTTCACAATGAGTATCTTCTACAATGAATGGAATTGATTGAAGACCATCAACAAGAAAGCACCAATAGATTCCAAATGAGAATGAACTGCTACCCAGTACAGAAATAAGATTGAACATCTACCAACAAGGGTTGTTATATTCTAGGATCACAGTCCCTCACCAAGAAAAGGACATTGCCACAGAAAATGAAGCCAAAGGACTCAACATAGGTCAAAAAAAACAACAAGGAGAGGGGCCAGAGTGAATAGAGGGGTCGTCAACAGGGGTTGGGGGGGGTGGCTCTCCAATACCCATTTGTCTATACTGTAAAATCTGAATAAAATATGAATCTGTAAAATATGAATAAAATTAAAATTATAAAAAAATAAAGATTTAACAATTATGCAATCATGTACTGTACAAAATCCAAAAATAAAAAATTATAAAAAAAACGATTTAATACACTCCAAACTGTATGGGGCAAACCTAGGGGATAAAAGATGACTCAGTTTGCCGGGCACGGTGGCTCGTGCCTGTAAGCTTCAGCCTAGGAAGCGGCCGGGGCTAGGAATCGCGGTTTGAGTCCCGCCTGGGGCCCGTAGTGAGACCTAGTTCCAAAAAAACAGCTGGGTGTGGTGGCGCGCACCTGTCATCCCAGCTACCTGGGAAGCTGAGGCTGGGGACTGCTTGAGTCTGTGGTACCCCGGGCAACGAGAGCCTGCGGATCCACGGGCAAAAATAGCGAGACCAAGTCTCAAAAAAAACCAAAACCAAAACAAAACAAAACAAAAATAAATAAAAGATGACTCAGTTTGTGAGTCCTCACCATACTTAGGAAGAAGACAGAATAAGACCCAAAGCAGATACACAGAGAGAAACAAGAGAACAAAAAAGATTTATTTACATGTGAAATGAAGAAAGGGTGAGCAAAGAGAAAGAAGAAAATGTACTGACCGGCATGTACTCTGTTAGTACAGAGATAACCTCTGTCCTAACCTTTGTAGGGTTCACTAAGCAGACTCCAGGGTGCAGTCAGAAGCCAGCCAAGAGAGAGCAGTCTGCCCATGTTTGTCCTTTTAAAGGTCACATCTGCCCCTAGTTCCCAGCAGCCCCTTTTCAAGAAATCCGGGTAGTGTCTGGTAAATTTTATCTTTCATCATGGAGTTTTTTTTGTTTGTATATTTTTTTGAGACTAAGTCTATGTTGCCTGGCGAGGACTCAAGTGATTCCCAGCCTCAGCCTCTCAGGTAGCTTGGATTACAGGAACACGCAATAGCACCCAGCTGCTTTTTTGAGACGGGTCTTGTTATGTTGCCTGGGGTAGTCTCGAACCCACAAACTCAAGTGATCCCAGGCCTCTTGCCTCCTAGCACTTGGACTACAGGCACATGCCACCACACCCAGCTTATCAGAGTTTGTGCTAAGTGTCACCCACTGGCCAGGAGGTTGTATTTCACCATTTCTCTTTAAAAACTTCAGTAATGAATTAATTATGCTATTGTTCCAGGCAAAGGGGAGATGAAAGGAATAAAGAATAAATTTAGCTGAAATGTACCTTTCTATAAGTTAGCTTCCAATAGAGTCAGTCCTTAAAAGTAAAAGCTGCCAGTTTATATCCCCTGCTGCTAGGGTACATAGCTAGTGGGTGAGAACACCAAGGTTTGTAAATGAGCTGTTCTGAATATTATTACTCCAGGGACTATAACATGGCTTGTGCTTCTGAGGCGCAGCCTTGCCAAGACAGGAACAGAAGTCCCTATTCTCTTCCTGAGACTACTTCATGGTTTTACCAGGCTACCAAGAGTAACCTGGCCAAGTAAGGAGCAAGTATCTTAAGATCTTCAGAGAGCAAGTTCTATTAACAATATCAATCATTGCCCAGAGATAACTTTCTCAAGTTGCTGATCAAACCTTTTGATTTTTAAAATTGAAAAATCCATCATGAGATGGACACTACTGTCATTTACTATGCTGTCTATGACTTGCTGGTCCTCTCTATTCCAAGTGGATAAGGAAGAATTGGATAAGGAAGTCCTAATATCTAACTTTAAAGCAAAATAAAATACAGTAACCTTGTGGATACCAGTCTCAGTGTCCTTTCTATGGATATTACTCCAAGGCAAGGAGACAAAAGCAAAAATAAACAAATGGAAATATACCAGACTAAAAGACAACCAGAGCTGGGTGTGGTGGCACACACCTATAATTCCAGCTACCTGGGAAGCTGAGGCTAGGGATCACTTGAGTCTGCAGGTATGAGACAGCCCCGGGCAATATAGCGAGACCTAGTCTCTCAAATAAAAAAAAAAAAGACAGCTACTGAATGGGAGAAGATATTTGCAAACTGTATATCTAAAAGGGGTTAAATCCAAACTATGTGAAGGACTTATAGATAGAATTCAACAATTGTACAGAGAACCTGAATAGACATTCTTCAAAGACACACAGATAGCCAACAGGTACATGATAAATTGTTCAACATCACTAAGTACGAAGGAAATGCAAATTAAAACTACATGTATTAGAATGCCTTATCAGTCAGGTGCAATGGCACATGCCTTTAATCCCAGCCTATGGAGGGAGGCCGGGACTGGGAATTGCTTGAGTCCACAGGTTCGAGACCCGCCCAGGGCAACATAGCGAGACCCAGTCCCAAGAAAGAGATGGGCGTGGTGGCATATGCCTGTAATCCCAGCTACCTGGGAGGCTGAGGCTGGGGATCGCTTGAGTCTGTGGTACCCCGGGCAACGTGAGCCTGCGGTTCCATGGGCAGAAATAGCGAGACCTAGTCTAAAAAAAAAGTTGCTCCTTGCAGAGCCAAGTGTAGTGGTGCGCACCTGTAATCCTAGTTACAGGTGCTGAGGCTGGGGATTACTTGGGTCCGTGGTATCCCAGGCAACATGAATTGCAGTTCCTCAGGTAACATAGCAAGACCTAGCCTAAAAAAAAAAATTGCTATTATCAATAAGAAAGACCTAAGTGTTGGAGGAAAAGAAACTATGAGGAGACACAATATCTGGACAAGGTCTGGGTACACTTTACTCACATTTTATCTGGCTTTAGAACACTAAAGACAGTTTTACCTAGCTCTTTCCCCTGAGTGGTATCTTCCTTCTTCCCATGTTGACTTTGCAAGAGACATTTTAGTAAAAGACATTTCCATAAGATAATGGTATCTCCTACTAGATAATGGTAAATCCTGTCCCCTTCCCCAACATGTGACATCCTACAGGATCCTACCTTTTTTTTTCTGTTTACCACGTTGTATCCTTACTTTCACAAAGTATATAAGGTCCTAAGAGCACAATAAAATCTATTAGATTCATGCTTGCTTTCAATCTAGTCTCTGTCAATTCCTCTCTCATGTCAATTCCTGTTCTCATTTCATCTCAGTTCTCAATAGGAAATCCTGGTTCACCCTTGATGGAAATAAATTAAGACTGGAAATACCATACGAATCAGCAATTTTACTTCTAGATATTTACCAAAGAATATGAAAACACTAATTTAAAAGATAAATGCACCCCCACATTCACTGCAGCATTATTTACAATAGCCAAGATACAGAAACAACCTAAATGTCTGCAGCTGAATGGGTATAGAAGATGCAATGTATATACAATGAAATATTACTCAGTCACTTAAAAAATGAGATCTTGCTATTTGCGGTAACATGGATTGACCAAATTCACAGATGAAGAGAACAGGTGGTTGCCAGAGGGAAGGGGAGGGGTGGAAGAAAGGCAAAAGGGATAAAAGGATCAATTATACAGTGATGAATGGAAACTTGTCTTTTGATGGTAAGCACACCATACTATACAAAGATGTCGAGTTATAACGTTATACACCTAAAACAATGTTCTAAACAGTGTTTCCTCAGTAGTTATTTAAAACAACATCAAACCACAGTTTAGTCCACTGAAAGCTTTCTAAACCTAGACTGAAGCCTACGGAGTTAGGACACCAGCTATGGATAGTAGCTGAATCTACTGTGGTAACTAACCATTTCACAATATTTGTAAATCACGTGTGATGCTGTATATCAATTTCTCAATGAAACAATGATACAGAACTTGAAACTCTAAGCAGGCTCTTGTGGACAAGCGGTCAAAGCCAACAGCTACGCGCTGACATCCCCAAAACAGACCTCAGGGGCATTGAGGACCACCATAGTAACGGCTTCCGGCTGGAGTGCGATCCGGGCCTCTGCAGGGGGCGCCCGAGTCTCTATTGGGGGGGGAGAGGTTGCTATCCAGCACGAAGGCCCAGGGCTTCGGGGCACCTTCGACTATTGGTCCCACCACAGTAAAGTATAGGTGTGCCCGCCCTCTCAGGCTCACTGCTCTACGGACAATCGCTACCTGCGGCCACCCTGCCACTCAGCATCTAGTCGGCCTCGCTGACGTCGCCACCCCACCTCTCCTTCTCGCGCGGCTGTTCTCGCCCCGCCCCCTATCCCAGCATGCACCGCGATGAAGCTCCTCGCCTTCGGCTTTTGCCTGTCGCCCCAAGATGGCGGACACAATAAGCCGGCGCCGCGCCGGTTGGCCCTGAGGCGACTGTGAGGAGAAACAGTCGGCCAGGCCCAACAATTCCGGCAGAAGAGTGTTACACGGGCAGAAGTAGGAAGAGAAAAAGGCGGCCGACTGTCGGTTCTTTTCCTGCTGGTCGCCGGCGCGGCGTCCACCCCGCCTGGGTCGGCCCCTCGGCAGCCCGCCCGCCCGCCAGCCCGCCAGCCCGTTCGCCGCCGGGCCCCGCCCCGGCCCTGCGCTGCCGCCGCTGCCTCGAACAGCCGCCGCCATGAAGCTCACAGACAGCGTGCTGCGAAGCTTCCGCGTTGCCAAGGTGTTCCGCGAGAACTCGGACAAGATTAACTGCTTCGATTTCAGCCCCAATGGCGAGACGGTCATCTCGAGCAGCGACGACGACTCCATCGTGCTCTATGACTGCCAGGAGGGCAAGTGAGTGCGGCGGGGGCTCTGGGCCTTGGTCTGAGGCCCTCCCTCCCTCTCATGGCCCAGCACTCGCCCCGCGGCCCGCCCTCCGGCTCCCGGTCTATTTTGCACTTGCTCCTGTCAGGACCGCTTCTACTCTGAAACAGTCCAAGAGGCCTTTTCTTTTATCAAAGTAGTATTTTTTATGTCTTCCGTCTCGGAGAGCGCTTCTGCATCTCTTGTGGAATCCCATCTTGACCTTGACCTTTAAACGCCCGGTCCGCCCACCCGCGCCCAGCAGTTGGCTCTTCCGCAGCTCTGATTCTGTCAGAGGGTACCCAGCGGGTCTGGTTCCCGCGCAGAACCGCAGAGGCTGCGCTCCTGACTGACTCAGAGTGCCAGCTCTCTCTGCCCTCTCTCCTTGGTGACCTCGATTCAGCCCTGGCACTCTGCCCATCCCCTGCCCCCTTCAGCTTCCCGCGGCCTTTTTACCGGAGGGCCGCGTGGACTGCAATTTTTAGCTGTCAGGATTTACTTGTCCCTTTTTGGGCCCACTGTCCTTTCCTTTCTGTTCAAATCATTCTCACTCTCACACCCAATGCCCACGTTTGTAGTGAACTTTGTAGCAGTATCTGAAACTTCTTTTGCTAGACACAAACGAACTTGACCATCACATCCCAACCTAAATGTTAAGTTCCCGTTAGAACAAAGAAAGCATCATATAACAATTTCGTGTTTCCTTTTATACTTTTTTCCTTACTAGACTTTTATGGTTCTCTTGGAATTATGAAAATTCCAAATCTGCTCTTGAAATTTCTGTTTTGCCCCACGTCATCCAGAGACCTAACCTACCGGCATCTCTGCAAACTTACAAGCACAGCATTTTGCTTTTTCCCTGGGGACCTTGTTACAGGCTTCACCTCAACCCTGTGGACTTTACAAGTCCTGGCTACCTTGTGAACTCCTCTGAAGCAGAAACTGGTTTAAGTAAAATTTGGTTCCCCTCAGCCACCTTCTGCAGTCAGTCTTGGGAATGTTTGGTCTAATTCAATGTGTACTGGTTTTGTCAGGCTTCATTTCATTACCTTTCTCCAGATCTTATTAAATCCTTGGGTTTTCTTCACTACCTTCTCCAGTTGTTCATTTTCCCATTTTTTTCCAGACTGGTGTCTTCTGAAAACTTTCTTTTGGATGTTGTCTCTTCATTTAGTTATCTAGATGTTTTGGACTAAGCTGTAATCATCTTGCCAGTTTTTCCACTGGGGCTATGAAAAGTATTATGTAACTGGCTCTGGAGCTGCCTGCAGTATGTGGAAGGGTGGCCTGTATTAGTTGTCCTGGGGAAGTAGAGAATTATTAATGGGATGCTGGGGATTATTTTGAATCAGTGTTACCCATTTTAGTAGATGCATATCTGTCCAGTCTGGTCACTTGAATTATCTTGGAAGAAAGCATAACTTACAAAACTAGTGTTTGGAGGTTGTAAAGCATTGGACCTAGAAGTAATTTGAAGTTGGCTTGCTTGAAATGTTTAGTGCTAATGCACAGATTACAACCTCCCTGGAACTGGAGCCTGAAAAAATATATATTCTCATTCAAAGGAAATTAATGTTGGGATAGCATTTATTCAGTTTGTCTTCAAATGTGACATAATTTCAATTTGTTGGGAAGGATGACAATGATTTGAGGTCCTTATTAAAAAGTAACAATGCCATAATTTTATGAGCAAATGTAGTTTATTCACTTTCATAGCTTTTTATATAATTGCAAACTGACAGAAAAGTTACAATCGTGTTTCAAAGAACTTCATACGTCCCAGTGATTGGTTACTTTTTGCCTAGTTTCTATATCATTCTCTGTAAATATTTACACATATACACATTTTTTTAATCCACTGGAAAATGAATGGGAGATGTTGAATTCTTTTATTCTGAAACACTTCATCCTGGATTTCCTGAATACAAGGACATTCTCTTATGTAACTATAGTTACTCAAATTAGGAAATTTAATATTAATACAATACTATAGGACTTGCTTTATAAAATTTTCTGTCATCAGCTAATTGTGACTAACTTCTTGTAAGAGAGTACAGATTCTGCCTTGGCATGAGACAGCTCTCCTGCCTGAGTTTGACTGTTCATGTGTTTCTTTTCCCTTTGCAAAGCAACAGTGACAGCTCTCTTGCCCATCTGTGACTATGTAGGTGCCTCTCTTTTTCTTTTTCCTTCTCCTAATAAACCTAACTTTAAAAGATTAAAAAGATTAAAAGCAAAAGTCTTTGTTGTGAGAGAATACCCTGGTGGTTAGTTAGGAGGCCTAGTTTCTAGTTTGGCTGCGTGACATTGGTCAGATTACTTTTGGTTATTAGCCTTTTGGGAATCCCTGGCTCTAAACAGTAGATGTGAAGAAAAAATTGCCATTTTTGTAATTCAAACCAACATTTGAAGAAAAGATAATGTTTTCTTAGAAAGGAAAGTATTATTAGATGGCAGTAATGTTAGAATTTGGGAGCTTGAAATGGCTAAAATGAGATTCTTTAACTTCATATTTTCCAGTTTACTATTCATTTAAAGTTTATAGCAGAGTTCATTCATTAAGTGGTTTTCAACTTGACAGACAATAATAAAGGATATTATCTGTGGTAGGTGATGCAAATTATTCAAAAGAAGTCTTTAATATTTTCTTTTTCATACCTGATGACCTGAATCATTTTTGTGAAAAATTGTGTGGGGGCTTTGTGAAGATCCTCTGAAGTGAATATAATACATTATGTTTTTACCTTCAAACTATGAGATGTTATGAGATATAGATTTAAGTGGAATTAAATTTTCCTTTTATCGCACCCTTTAACGTGGGTTCTTCAGACTTTAGTAATGTAGACAGTCTAAAATGCTGGGATAAATATGCTCTTTCTACTGGTAGATACGTGTCAGCTATCAGTTGAGCACAGTCACAAACAAGTACATGTGCTCATTGACTCATTGGTGTGCAGCTAGGCACCCATGGCAGAACCAAGCATGGTGACTTCACAACATAGCCTTTGAGCTGATCTTTTTACCTTATCCTTTAGTAAAGGTAAGTCTGGCAAATCAGCTGAGTTTGGAGTGAGAGGTGGAAATAAAATTTATGTAGGGAGACCCTTGACCTCACTGACAATAACAGAAATTGAAAGCACAAATGATTGGCAAAGCTTCCTGCACTATCTGATTTTTTAGCAACTAGGTTCTCACTGAAAGGGAGAATTAATTTTTGTCTTATAATTCCTGTTGAAGGAAATCCTCCTACCCTAAATGTAGAATTTTATGGAGTTTTTGGTTAAGGATTTTGCTGAGATAAGTTTCAGCCTGATTTTCAAGGTTCTGTGGAGGAAAACATTAAGAAACTTAAACAGAAGGGTTGGTACCCCTGCTTGTAAATAAGTGATTTTACGTTAAGTAAAATGAAAAGAGCCCATGACTATTTTTGCTAGGAAGAGTTAGATTTGCCATCTGAAATGGCTAGTAAGTACTTTGTACCTGTAGGATAAAGGAGATTACTTTCTTCAAGAGCAGGTTGTATTTAAAAAGTGTAGCAGTTTTACATGATTTCAGTTTTGATAAGTCCTTTCTTGAAGAATGAGCTTTTTTAAGCGAATGTCTTAAAAGTTCTGGCCTCACTTATGGTCCTATATCCTTTAATTTATGATTTGTGTTTTGTGTGCCTTTCTTAATAAATGTACTTTTTCTCAAAGCTTCTTTTTCAACATTATTTAGTAAAAACGGAATTGAAACACCAGATTTACTTCTACTTCCTAACCTTGGCATGTGGTGTTCAGAGGTGAAAGCTTTCTTAGACAGTGGTTGCATGGCATTGATTCCGTTTGTTTACTCCCTTTTGGAAGAAATTGTATTTCCTCCCAGCACTAGAGCTAGAATTCTCAGCCTTGCTGCATTATCCAAGTACTTTTCTTTTTTACGAAAATTGCAGGTTTTGGTAATGGAGGATTTTGATGGTCCTTTTTCTCTGTTCATTTCGTTGTCAGACCAAAGAGAACCCTGTACAGTAAGAAGTATGGTGTGGACCTCATCAGATACACTCATGCAGCAAACACAGTTGTTTACAGCTCTAACAAAATAGATGGTAAGCAAACCTTTTTGGGAAGTTACAGTCATGGTTTCTGTGATTGTTTCTGCCTTGGTTATAGTTATTTTAATTTAAATATTTTTCTGTGATGTTAGCATGCTAATTATATTGCTTTAACTGAAGGAGTGCTGGAAAAAAGCCATTACTTTTGAAGGACTTGAAACTGAGTGTGAAAGGTCTCCAATTTATGGTGAATAGTAGATTTACTTATGGTTTGCAGTTTTTAAAACTTGAAATACTTTTCGGACAAATAAAAGGAAATAGTACATGAACAGGTAGTAACCAACAGTACCTTTCTGTTCAAAATATGTAAATTTGAGAAAAGTTTTCACAAATGCATAAGTTACAGTAGTACAGGGGAACTGAGAAGAGTTTCTGGTATATGCACAACTTTTTATAGTTTTCATAAAGGCTACTGTACTGATCTTAGTTATCTTTGATTCTGAGAATTTCTTTTTAATCTGAATTTGATTCCTTTTAAATGAAGCTAATATCTTTGAAAAATAGCCATTTTTTTCAATTGAAGTTCTGAATTTCCTTTCCTAATAAAGATCTCTGTTTTTACCTTCATTTTCCCTGGGATTAGTCCTTTTCAGTTGAGAGATAATTTTGATAATTGAGCTTAACACTTCATTTTCGGGCTCTTTTAAAGAAAAAAAAAAAAAACCCAAAAAACTTCACTGAGTTATTCATTTGATTGTGATTGTTTTCCTTTTTACGGAAATTTTGTGATGTTTCTAATGTCTAATGTCAACTACGATTGCTTAGATTGCTAATTTCACTATGCCTGTCTTCAAGCAGATGAGCAGAAACTTTTTTTTTTTTTATGAATAAGTAAAGTATATCATTTTTACTTTTCATGCCTTTATTTCAGTAAGCAGTACAGTTGATGCTTTTGGACAAGAATATAAAATATTAGGATCCTGAGGAAGCATTTATGTGATCATCTGAATAACTGGTATATTTCTTCTGTTGGGCTGTATTTCTGGGTGATTAAATGAGGATTCTCCCAATATGGTGCAAGATGAGGCAAATGTGTGGCACTTGCAGCTTTGGTACCAAGCCTCTGCTGTGAGGATGTTGCCTTTCCTGTTTCGAGTGCATCCTGAAGAGTCCCTCCAACGCTCCGTTTCCTTTTGCCTGATTCCAGGCTGAGGTAGTAGTTTGTACAGTTTGAGGGTCTATGATACCACCCGGTACAGGAGATAACTGTACAGGCCACTGCCTTGCCAGGAACAGCGCACCAGCTACTGAGTGGGGCGGAGAGGATTGTGAAGCCCTGCTCATCAACCAGGTAATGGGGAGGAAGTCTTTTTTTTGCATAGGGCAGGTGAGTAGTAGTTCCTAGCACTTAAAACAGCCAGGAAGATACTGTAGTTATCTTTCAAAAAGTTTGACAATATTTTCACAGAAAACCATGTAGGGCTCAGTTACTGAACATAACATAGGGTGCCCGTTTTCTTTTTCCTAGTAAATGCCCTCTTATTAGAAAGTACCCATGTAAACCACTAGAATTACTTTGTGCGCTTCAGCCTCTTTATTCCTGTGTTCTGTTTGCCTGAAAATGTCCTTTCTATGCTTTTCTTTCTGTACTTTGGCACTGTTTCCAACAATTGTTCTTATTCCTAGTTTCCTTAGGGGCACAAAAATTAATGTTATTATTTTTCCCTCCACTCCCTAGTTCTGTTCTTTATAGCACTTCATTCCCTAAGCACTACCATCTTGTTTGTTTATCTAAAAAAATTCAGGTGAAATATTGGGTTTTTAATTGTTTGTCTTATCTTCACCAAGCATAAACTCTGTGATTATTCTTTCTTTGGTATTGTTAGTATCTACTGCTATGAGCTGTTAGAGTTTATAGTTTTACTTTTAAATGTCTTAAGATCTTTTTAAACCAAATTTCCTTACTTCTCCTTTTGAACACTTTTTTAAACTCATTTTACAACAGTGTACAACAGATGGTTAATTAGAGAACAGGCAGTAAATGCATTGCTTGCTTTTTTTTCTGTTTAGTTTTAATGTAAATTGTATGTCCAGTTAATATTCCGATGAGGGCAGAGTTGGGTTGACAGGCTACTGAAGGCTCATGAACAAAAATGCCAGTCAAGCCAGCTGTGGTGACATGCACCTGTAATCCCATCTACCTGGGAAGCTGAGGCTAGGGCTCACTTGAGTCCACAGGTTCGAGACAACTCTGGGCAACATAGCGAGACCTAATCTTTAAAAAAAAAAAAAAAAAAAAATGCCTCTCAGTCCTGATCCTTGGCTTAACATGGCTGCTAGTTTCTTTGAGTCATTTTCTTCAGCAGCTAGGTGTTTTTCTTTAAGGCTTGTCATTCTGTGGGCACTAAAACTATTGTGAGTTTTGTTTATTTTTAGGGCCAGGGTATATTTGTAGAACAAGTTGTATTGTCACTATGCCACAACTGAAGATTAGTTGTAAAACAATTATTTTAAACATTGTTCTATATACTGTCAACATCTCTGCTTTTGAATTATGTTCACTATTTAAGTTGTATTACTTACCATTACTTATTCACACTTTAAATGGGTTATGGAAAACAGTGAAGTCTTGGACCTTGTCTTTTCTGGATGAAAATGCAAAGTAAATTTCTTTTAGAATGATAGGGTATCATTATTTGTCTTATTGCAGATACTATTCGTTACCTGTCCTTACATGACAACAAATACATCAGATACTTTCCTGGACATAGCAAAAGGTAAGACCCAAGTGTTTTCAGAAGTTGACAGGTCTTTTTGATGGGTGTTTTGTTTTGTTTTGTTTTTGTTTTGTTTATCCCTGAGGTTATTCAGAAAATAGAAAAGTGGAGAGTTTTAGTGAACTGAAGCTACTTCCTCACTGCTATTAGTATTCTTCTTAAATTTTCTCATGTAAACGTTCCCTTAATTGAGACTGAGGTTATGGAAGCAGAGGTAGTAGTATTTCATAGATAAACCAAACTCTCAGTTAAAACATAATTGGGGAAAAAAGTAAAAATACTCAGGGAAACCTATGTAGTAAAAATTATATTGGACATTTAGGAATCCCAAATAAGAGCTGTCCCGTAATGAAAGGACCATTTGTTTGTATGAGGCCTCCCAATACAAGTGGTCCCTATTTCATTAGCTCTTGCCCTGTATAACCTGTTCTACCTGGAAATCTTGAGGATGTAAGAAAGAGAGAGAAATCCTGTATTATACCTGAAAGTAAAGAAACTTGTTTCCTTGTTCTGTTTTGTAATACAGCTTTTCTCCTACTCCATTTCTCCCAGTACTTTTTTCTCCAGTATTTTTTTTCAAATTTAGTTAAAACCATCTGCCTCTTCATCCTCCTCACCCCTACTCTTAGGTGTTAATTTAATCACTTGGGCATTTCCTCCTTGCCTTTGTTAAATAAATGTACAGTAACCCATTACAGCTTGGACTGGTGCAGAGTCCCAATAGATGGGCTGAGGGTACTCTGTTTTTACCTATATTTATTGGACAGAGTATTTCTGTGTTGCTAAAGATAAAAGGTAGCAGCTAATGGTTACTGTGTAGTTCTGGAGACAAAGAATGACATGTGACAGGTAGATGTTTTTTGTTTGTAGTCAAATTAATATTCACAACGCACAATCTAATTAAAAATTGACTGCAGTTTGAATTCTTTCCAGTCTTTCCAATTATCCAACCTCTTGACTTCCTAACTCCTCTGTTGTCAGATTTGCTCCATTTCCCCTGTCATATCCAATGAATTGATAAATCCTATTGATTCTACCTAGGTTTAACTTCATGTGTCTCTATCTTCCATATTCTCTCCTTTCATTCTGCCCTAGCTCATGTCCTGGTAGGTGAGTTACTGTCCAATCCTGTTTAATCTCATTGTCCTGCTTCAGTACTCTTTAATGGAGTTCCGATCTCTCATACTCTTCCTCAGAAAGCTGAAATGGTTCTTCTGAGCTGCCTGTTTCAGTCCCCTTGAAATCAGGTTCTAGCCCTTTGACTTGGACCCAGTGTTATTTCCCATCACTCCAGTTGAAGTGAACTCTATGATGTCTTCCTGAACATAGACTTCATACCTTCCTATTCTGGACAGACATCTCCATTGAAACTCTGTCCACCAAAAATGCTGCTTCAGAAAAATGATGTAATTTGGATTACACCATTGAACTTACAAGAGTAGAGGTCATGCTCCTCTTCATATTCCCTGTACATTTCAGTATAGAGTCTTGTGCCAAGATAGACTTCTAAGCTCTTGCCCTTAATGTCATGACATAAAATTAAAATTACTTGGTCATAGGCATTGTGTACTGTAAGTTATCACCTTAGCATTACTAGAAAAATATTACTTATAGCATCTTAAATTTTAAATTGAGGATCCAGTGCAAATGTTGGTTGCGTATACTGGGAAAATTTTTTTTTTCAGGCAAAATTTTTATTATTAAAAAAAAGATAAATTTCCTTATTTTCTGTTCTTGGCATGAATTTTAATTCTCTAGTGTGAAACCAGACTCTAAATCCCTTTTCCTGTTATCTAAAAGTTTAATTTCCTCTACTTCTAGATGTAAAAAAAAATCCATTCACAGTTAACTTTGTGATTTGATCAGCTTTTTTTACTTCAGACTCTTTTTGTTGAAATGAAACAGTATAGTACCAGTATTTCCTCTGTAATCTTCATCTGTGATACCAGATGACACCAGCTACATCTTTGAAGTATTTTACAACTGAGCCAGAATATGGAGCTATTCTTCTATAACACCAAGAAGGAAGAGTTCTTGGAGCAGAGTTCTGGGGATAGATTCCAGCAGTCTGTGCTTTAACCCACCCTCTAGGTGGTATTGATGCCAGTCAGGTTTGAAAACACGGGTTAAAGTCCACAAATCTCTAATTAAGGAATTGTGCTATTTTGGGAGATTATTTCTACTTTGTTGGCAGTTAGGAATAAAACTGCCATTAACTGAGGCATATGTTTTTATATGGACATTTTTCTTATGTATGGATGCATTTATATAGCCCAGAACTCATCTGGTAGGTGAGGTCTAAGTGTCTGCATTTCTTTTTTTTTTTTTTTTTTTTTTTTTTTTTTTTTTTTTTTTTTTGCTCTCCCCCTCTTGTATCTGCTTTTCTAATGTGCTTCTAGGTGAGTGCTGTCTCCTGGTCTGGAAGCCACATAAAAAACCACAGGCTTGTGCTAGTAGAACTGTTGTATTGCTGATAAGGATCTCCCTTTGTAGTTGTACCATTAAGAGTAGCTCACTTAAAAAGCATTTATTCAATACTTACCTGGCAGGGGAGATACCATGATCAAAAAAAGCATTTATTCGATGGGCATACCCTGAGCTCACATCTCCCCTCTTCCTGTTCTTGCCATCCTGTACTATAAAGACACTACCATCTCCCCAGCAAATGGACCTGGTCAGCTGGGAAGAACCGCAGGTGGTTCCCTTTTGCCTGTCTCTGGGAGCATGCAGTATTCATATACATACATAGCTGTATATGTGTATATACCCATACACATATACCTAGAAGTAGAATTTATGGGTTATACAGTAACTGTTTAACTTTGAGGAAATGTAAAACTTTTCCAAAGCAACTATACCATTTTTTTCATTTCAACCAGCACTGTGTGAGGGTTCCAGTTGCTTCACATCTTTACTACATTTTTACATCTTTCTGATCATATCCTTGCTAGAGGATATGAAGTGGTATCATTATGGTTTGATTTTCATTGGAGTCATACCTTTTTATGCTATAGCTTTAAGTTGACTTTTTTTTTCCCATTATACTAGTTATGTTTGGTTATTCCAGATTATTTGTGTATATGTATTTCTTAAAATGACAGTTTGGGGGAGAATAGGAGAGAGAGGGAGGGAGAGAGAAGGAGAGGGAGCAAGTATAGCAGAGTGGTTAGTATTCATTACCAGTTCTTACAGATGTTTTGCTTCAATTCCTATTGATGCATTGCAGGGTGGTGGCCTTGTCCATGTCACCTGTGGATGACACTTTCATTTCTGGGTCTCTTGATAAGACCATTCGACTCTGGGATCTCCGGTCTCCTAACTGCCAGGTAATAATGCCTCACAATTAACATTTTAAGTGTTTTCTATTGTAGTCACTATCATCAACAGGGGGAAGCAATTTTGGGATCTCAGGGTCTTTTTAAACTCTGGAGAAAATCTGAGACCAGGAGTGGTGGCACGCTCCTTTAATCCCAGCTACTTGGGAGGCAGAGGCTAGGAATCACTTGAGTCTGTGGGTTGGAGACTACCCTGGCAACATAGCGAGACATAGTCTCAAAAAAATAACCAAGCTTGGTGGTGCACACCTGTAATCCCAGCTACCTGGGAGGCTGAGGCTAAGGATCACTTGAGTCGTTGGTTCGGGACTACCCTGGGCAACATAGTGAGCCTCTAGTCTCTAAAAAAAATAAAGTTTGGAGAAAATTGTTTCTTGGTAGGTAGCTGGTAATTAAGCAAGTACCCTAATCCAGTGCTTATTATAGCCACATGATGTTCTTTGGCTTATTGTTTTAAAAACACCTCTCACAGTCTTTCAGCAGTAACTTCTGACCTCAAGGGATTTATTTTTATTTGAATTCAGTGTCTATAAAATTAGAGATGAGCTGAAATCAGTTTTATGGGGACCTGTGTTTTCAAAAACTTGGTTTTATGGTCACTTTTTCCATTCTGTAGATAGGTTTGTATCTGTTTGTGTCCTATTTCATTGGGAAAAATATGTTATTATGTGCTAGTAGGGATCGTTAACTTTGTATCTTTTTTCATAGGGCCTGATGCATCTACAAGGCAAGCCAGTTTGTTCTTTTGACCCAGAAGGGTTAATTTTTGCTGCAGGTGTTAATTCTGAAATGGTCAAACTTTATGATCTTCGCTCTTTTGATAAGGTAAATCTCTGAATATTTGAGCTATATAGCTGTTATGAAAGTTTCGGTGGGTGAGTTGGACATTTAGGTACCATTTCTATGGTAGAGGTGGTCTCTGTAGATATAAGACAGTGCCAGAGCAGCTCCTCCTCACTTTCCACAAAAAGGAATCTGGAGGTATAATTAGAGTTAGCTATCTGGCAAAAGGAATTACTGATTTGCCTTGGACTTGAGGTTGCTAATTTTCATCTTTTGCAGGGGCCATTTGCGACCTTTAAGATGCAGTATGATAGGACTTGTGAGTGGACAGGACTTAAGTTCAGCAATGATGGCAAACTCATCCTCATTTCCACCAATGGCAGTTTCATTCGTCTCATTGATGCTTTCAAGGGAGTGGTGATGCACACATTTGGGGTGAGCTGATAACCTTTGAGGATGGCTGTTTGCATGTTCATACCTCCTAGCCTCAAAGTTGTATTAGGTTGGTAGAAATTAGCAATTATCCTCAACTCACTTGGATTTTTTCTCCTGCACATGAACTTAATCTCCTTTGGATTCTGGCTTTCATATAGTGAGCCATATTTGGTGTTTCAGTATAAAACATTTTCTTCCTCCAGGAATATGCAGTTGGAGATTAAAGGATGAATTGTAAAGGGTAGTAGCAGAAATTGGACCTTTGGTGTTGCTATGCATGAGGAGAGGGTTTCATGGAATGGAAGTGATACATGTACTGCAATGGTGCTTCTAGGCAGTTATTTTTTGTTAATGGCCTTGTAACAAAGGACTTCTGTGCTTCTTTTAGGGTTATGCCAACAGCAAAGCTGTCACACTGGAAGCCTCTTTTACTCCAGACTCCCAGTTTATTATGATTGGTAAGCTTCCCTTTAGTCCCCTTAGGGGTTATTTCCCTAATACTGTACATTTGTTAAATTGATTTTGTTAACTTTAACTGTTATTCTTTTACTAGGTGTTCCCAGAGTTCTGTGTAGCCTGTTATGCTGAAACTGTACTGATTTTGCAGTTCTTTATGGGGCTTGGACCTTTAATGGTGTCTTTCGTAGACTAGCAGTATAGTTAAACGCTATTAAACACTCTTACTGGTAATACCAACTCTGTTATAATGCTGCATTTAGTTGTCTTAGTGATTAGATGACCTTTAATGGTGTCTGTCATAGACTAGCAGTATAGTTAAATGCTATTAAGCACTCTTACTGGTAATACCAACTGTGTTATAATGCTGCATTTAGTTGTCTTAGTGACTAGATGTTGGTAGGATGATATTCAGCCCCCTTTTTAAATGGAAAAAACTGAAGTTAGAGGGAAAGTGAACAGATAACAAGTAATATCAATTCCCAAGGTATCCTTACTTCACTGCCATCTCTTCCCTCTTAATTTCTTTTGAGGACTAAGTCCTGAAGCTTTCTCTTACTCTAGATGTCAATCCATGTCTCTTTCCTGCTTGTATTTGTATTGTGCTTTGAATTATACTTTCCTTGAATATTTTCTTTAGGTTCAGAAGATGGCAAGATCCATGTCTGGAATGGGGAGAGTGGTATAAAAGTAGCTGTGTTAGATGGCAAACACACAGGCCCTATTACTTGTTTGCAGTTCAACCCCAAGTTCATGACCTTTGCCAGCGCATGTTCCAACATGGTAAGTTAACAGTGGGAAATATCCTCCACATAGGACCCTTTTCATTTGAGCTGGTGGTGTCTCAAGCATAGCAAGCTGTGTTCTAAACAGGTTCATTGCAAACACCCAAGTTCATGTTTCTCAACTGATGGCTTCCCTGTTTTATCTCCTAGTATCTGATCTACAGTTGGACTAGTCTTTTATTTTTATTCTTTTTTTCCATGATCTGAGACAACTTCCCAGCTTCCCTGGAGCCTGCTCTGGCTCCTAGTTCTTTGTCCAAACTAGTTGGGGCCATACTTGACAACTTTTGGTTTCTTAAAATGCTATTAAGTAACGTTTTGAGCTGCATCCTTTTCTGTTCTTCTAAGTTTATGCTGAATTTCTCAGAAATTCTTTAGATGGTTGTTAGAAAGAGCTTACTAAGAATTTCCACTGGGCCTCTCTCTCTTCCTAGACAACACTAGCAGAGCAAAGGATCAGGGAGTCTCAGGCTCCAGTTTGCAGGTATTTACTAGAACATGTGCTCCCCTGACTCCCCACCACCCACCCCCCTCTTTTTTCTAAGCAAAAAACACTATTGGAGCAAAAATGAAACAAAACCATCCAATCCATTCCCTCATTTTTTACAGCTGATGGAAAGAAAGAGCCTGTCTGAAGCCACCTAGTAGACTAGCAGTGAGGTTAACTGGACACCTACCTACTAGGCAGCACCCCTTTTTCTCTTATCCCTGGAGCACTGTGACAGAAAGTAAACAGCACCAAATTCATGGAGAAAGGGGCTGTTTCTGTTACCACAGATTGCCAGAGAGGGTTGGTCAGAAGGGAGGACCCCCAGCCATAACGCTTCCACTTTTGGCACTGGATACCTTGATGTTATGAGGGGGTGCTAAGAAGAACCCTCCACAGTGAGGAAAAAGCCTGGCTTTTTGAAGTTGACTTACGTTCTCTTTTCAGGCCTTCTGGTTGCCCACCATTGATGACTGACCCTGATGTTGCTCGGCTGTTTTGTACAGTGAGGCTGGCCAGCAGGAATAAACTCAGAGGGGATTGAAATAATAATGGGATTGGATCACTTGACTGAGCATCCTTCCACATGGCCTTCCCATGGATATGCTGTACATCTGCTCAGAAGAAAAAGATAACTTTGCCGAGCTGCTTCAGGACTCTTAAGTGCGGCAGTTTCATTTGGGACCCAGATTTTCCAGCTATCACCGCACCAGGCTCCTCCAGAGGAGTGACCAGACTCATGATTAGGGTATAGTGGGGCCCTCAAGACGCCTTCAATTTTGAATGTATTTGCTGCTGAGGAGCCAGCGAAGTTGTTAATTCTGCACATCCCTTCCCCACCCCATAAATGCATGGGAAGCCACAGTTCTGGTTTTGAGATGCTAAGGCAGCTCAGAGCCCCTTGTCCTCACCCTGCATGTCTTGTTACTGGGTCTCGCTGTGTCTTTGTGGCATTATTCCACAGCCATCATGTTACTTAGGTGCCAAACATTTACAGAAATAAGTTTTCATATATCTTGGGGTCATAAAGGGATAGGTACAGAAGGACCTTGCTTGGCAGAAAGCCTTGCAAGTGAGTCTGTTAGGATGGGCAGTCTGGGCATACCTTGGGCTCTGGGGGTTAACTGGGGAAAAGCCTAAGAGCCTAAAGGGAGGGAAGGGTCACAGATGAGTTCCTAGAACTGGGAGGCTTAGCAGCAACCTAGTATGGACCCTTACCATCAAGATAGACCCTTGGTCCTCCTAGGTGCCTATGGAGCTTGGTGGCGTACAAAAGTACGTTAGGAGTCAGTTTTGTACATGAGATACATCACGCTTTTTTGTGGGCCAGTATTGTAAAGTGAGTCTGAGTTGTTTACACTGATGCCTTCCCTGCCCACCACAAATTGTATACATAATCTCCAAATAATACCACCCCTTCCCTAGCTCTTAACTAAGAGCTGACTCTAGGCCTGTGTTATATGTTATATTTAACTTTTTATATATGACCTGGGATTCTGTTGTATTTTAGCACAATGTGTACACCATCATTTAAATATATCCATATGTGCATACATACAAGTATGTATGCATATATATTTTTTTTCTTTTTTAAAATCTCATTTCTCGGAGTTCAGCTGAAGGAGATGGAGTCCAGCAGCCCAGGAGAAAGACTGCATCCTTGCTAAAGTATTTGCCACAAGTGTTAGTGAGTCTTCCCTATAACCTTTTTTCCCCTTGGGAGGCTGAATGAAGCAAAGCTTCAAGTGTTTTCTATTCTCATGGCAGCTAAGTAAGGGTTCTAAATAACTCATGTTCCTCAAGCCACACTTTGGGGCCCTCTCTGCAGTATTAGCCCCATTCTTGCTCAGTGGTGCTCTATCTGCACCTGTACGTGTCAGTCACTTTTGCATGCTTTTGTGTCTGGCTTATGGCATTTGGTGGGCGGGCAGGCTGCAGGGACCCAGAGCATTTTCAGTTTGTCTGAGGCTTTGCCAATTACAGATCACTCTTGTTTGCCCAGGATCTTGCTTTCTTTTCCTTGGCTTCTCTTGAGAAAAGATCAGGGTTGAGGTGAGAAGCAGCTGGCTTATAGCCGTTCCCCCCATTGCGTGACCTTCTTAGAGCAGAATGAGTGGCACATTATTTCTCTAAGTTCCCAAGCAAACATTTAAGCAGATCCAGAAACAGGCTTAGCAAGGTTAGGCCTGCCCAGGCATACATATTTGTTAGTGAAGAAGGAAACTATTACTGCCTCTGTTTGGTAGGAGGAATGGGCTGTGAATTGCTCACACATTTTTGGTCTCATTTTGTATTTTAGTAATTTTTTTTAATTTATTCCTCAAAGTGAGCAAGGGGCATGTACCTTTCCCAAATGTAGGTTGGAATCTGCAATTTCTGTGCTGCCACCCACAATATAACTGGTTCTAAAAGTTGGAGGAACTTTTAGAAACCTTATGATCTGAGCTCTTACCACTCATTCCTGGCTTCCTAGTATGAAATATTCATAGTAGGAGTACCCATTCAGAGAGAGTGCTTATAAAACTGGGTTAACAAGGAATGCTGCATAATATCTGCAGCCAGAGTGGCCATCAAGCATGACTTGCCTATCGGCAGGAAAATTACCTGTATTGAGTTCTTATGTATCAAATGCTGAGGCACCACATCCTTTGGAAATATAACCTCTATTTATGGGGCCTGTAGCTGCAGAGTTGGGAAGGAAAGGGGAAAGATGCAGCTAGAAGTCACCAGAGATGATGTGGGAATAAAGTAATATAAAGGCAGAAAAGAGATGATGGGCCAGAAAGACTGAGGGCAGGGGCTGCAAGGATGCTCTGGGTGGGAGCTACAGGTGCTCAAGCTCTCCGGAGGGGTGGAGGAGGGCCGCTTTCCATGCTCTCAAGCATCAGGGCCAAAGCTACAGATTTTTATGTGACACTGCACTGCTCGACCACCAGCCAGTGGGGTATTTCTTTTTAAAACTTGTAATCATAATTAATCCTCATTAAAAGAAGTTTAGGAGTTTTAAGAAGAATCAGTTTCCCACCCAGTTGCTACCACTATAATCTTTTGGTGTTAAATGTTCTAGATCTATCTGTGCATAGACTTTTGGTGTGTTTACATAGTTGTTATTCTGTATATACAATTTTATGTCCCTTTTGTACTTAACATATAAACATTTTTTTCCATGTTACCTGTCTTAAACAGATTGTATGGCTGCAACCCCTTCCACTGAACTTAAATAGCATTGCTTGGTTTCTAGAGTTGGTGGGAGGGATGGGTTGTTACCTGTTAATCCTCCTGGCTCACACTGGGACCCCTTCCTGTGATGCTATATGAATGAATTGTTGGATTTCTGGCGATACCTCCAATTGCCCTTGTGACTAAGGGTGGTGGGAGGAGCCCCTAGACCCAGCCCTCAGCACATAGCAGCCTGGGCCTCCTCAATCCCATGCTCTAATAAGTTGTCAACAGGCCAGAAATAAGTGACATGGGGAGGTCAACCCAAGCCAACCTTAATCTTCAAAGGCTGCATCTAGCACGTACTTTAGATTGCCTTTCATGCCCCACTGTTATCTCAACCCTTCATCAGCTTGGCAGTCTCTAGCTGGGATAAGGTTCATTCTGCTGGATGCCTGGCTTCTTGGGAGCAAGGGTAATTGAGCCTCTGAGGCTCCTGCACAGTTTTGTCAGAAATCCTGGCCCATTGGTTGGTGACCCATTGCTCAGCCATTAGTTGCTACCCACAGAGCTGCCTGCCTCTTGCTTGGCCTCCCTGAACCAGAGAAGACAGCCTTTGGCTGTCTACTTTGCCCCACCATCATTGGAGGTTGGCTAAGGATTCTGAAGGGCAGCAGAGAGAGTATCAGCTTGTGAATGGCAGGTCACGTGTAGGCTCTCCTGCCATACTGCTCCAGGAAGAGTCCCCCTCACTGCCTCCAAGGGGCTGGTGTAGTGTTTGGCTCTGCTGAAAGATAACACATAGGTTGGTGTGGCGGCCCTGCAGTGGCCATTCCTGTCTGACCCAAGTTGAGTGACCTGCTGCACCCTTTCCCAGGCCTCTGCCTTTCTGTAAGGAGCAAATGAAAGCAGGTTGGCTGTGGGTGTAAGCTGGCTCAGCAGTTGGTGTGGGGGAGAGACAGGCACAGGATGCTGCCCACACTTTGCTAGGGGGTGGGGAGGAAGAGAAGAGATTGCTGAGAAAGAAGGAAGTAAAACTCTAGGCAGCCTATCTAGAGTCCTGGAGGGCCTGCCCCAGGGCTTCGGAAGCCAACCAGTTTGTCAGGACCTAGTTGTAGACAAATCTGTAAAGGCCCAGAAATGCTGAACTTTGGAAAATGAAATTTCATCGTTCTTCCTCTCTTCCCTGGAGAACATATTAAGAAAACTGGTCCCAGAGTCTCCCCAGTGGGTGAGATACATGTCTTGCCCTGGATTCTGAGAACCATGACCCCCTCCTTCCTGACTGTAGTACAGGACTTTGAGTTGCCTGGAAATCCATTCATCTCAATTGTAAACTAAAGTAGAAGTGGGTCAGGAAAGTTAGATAAGCCTGAAGTCAAGGCTACAGTTGCCTTGTAATTCAAATACTTCAGGAACATCTGAGACTTGGTGTTAGGTGATAAGTCTTGTGGGGGAGATGAAGAACTAAGCTTTTTAAACAGCAAACTCCAGGGCCTCAACTGATTTATCTCCAGCTAAGACTAGTTTTATAGAAATTTGCATTCAGAAGCAAGTTAAAAGACAGCCCTTAATTAAGTACCTCCATACCAGAGCTCAGATGGTATTAGAGATCTGTTTCATTCTTAGGGTAATAGTTCTCTCAGTTCTGTAACTGGTGCTTACCATCAAACTGGGAACTAGAGAGGCCTCAGAGAAAACAGTCCTGACTGTTTGCAAGCTTGCAAGGTGGTGCTTAGATAAAATCTTTGGAAGGTAAGGAAAGCAAAAGGTAACTAATACCAAACTAAAAAAATTCACAGTTCACAAAGGCTCCTTCGCACATAGGGATTTAATAGCAGAATGATGAGGAACAGCAGTCTTTGGGACATCAGCCTGAGGCAGGGCTGGGTCCTATCTGAGGGCATTGCCCACTCAAGCCAACCCCTCTTGCCCTTTTCTGTCCCCCTCTCCAATCTCCCATCCTCCCCACTGTAGCCTTAGAACCTGTGCCTCTGAGGCAAGTGGAGCAGAGCAAGACCTGAGCTGTTCTTTCCCCAGGGGCTGCTTCAAGATGGCTGTTCAGCAGATGTGAAGCTGCCAGTACCTTTCTATGCAGCACCCTGAGTGGGTTCCCTGACACACAGGAGACCTGGATCCAAACACAGTCTCTCCCTGTCCCTCCTGATCTTTTTGGCTATTATTCTTAGCCTGGGTATCCACATCTGGGAATAATGTGTTCTGTTTGAGGGGCAAGTTGGTTTCTGAAGTTGTCAAGTGCCTTTGCCAGAGGGATGATACCAATAACATTTTTCCCCACCCGCCAAAGGAGGCCAAGTGAGCTAAACCATCCACACTTCCAGCTCTGTCTAGTATAAATGCTTCACTTAAAAGGGTTTGGGGTGGACGGTGAGAACTTTATGCTGTGTCTGGAGGCAGGGTGCTATTGACCAAGATGGAGAGATCCCCAGGCAGGACCAGGACTGGTCCTAGGATGCCGTGTCTGAATCTTCTCAGTGGCCAGGGCTCCCTTGGCCTTGGCTGTGCAAGGGAATCACGAACACAGAGATGTCGTCATAGGATACCTGCCCTTCCCCTGTGGAACCGTCGTCCTCCTGTGTGCTGTGTATCAGCATTTGGGCCAGCTCCGAGAACCTGTGGGGACCATCCTGCAGATGCACTTCAGGGGCAGTGCAAGGAAGCAAGGCCATCCCTCAGGGAGAACTTGCTGCACAGGGCCGGACATTTAAGAACCCCAGCAAAGCACTGGCCAGGCAAGTTATAAGACTGAGAGGACTACAAGATGTACCACAGGAGTCTAAACCCAAAAATTTTAGGGCCCACAGTAACCCAACAAACTTGAAATAACCCAGATTCTTCCCTGAGCCAGACATCATCAGTGCTGACTAGTTGGTGTTGCATCCATGCCAACCCAGGCCTAGGCAGGTTCCCAGCAGCTGCAGTACCTGTGAGGGTCCTCATGGTTGCCAGAGAGGAAGCTCCGTACCAGTTGTGCCACCTGCTCATTGGACAGGACATCCCAGAGCCCATCAGTTGCCATGACAACCACATCCTCCTCTTGCAGCTCCAGCTGGTCCATATCCAACACTGTCACCTGCAAAGTCAAGCTGAGGTTCCTTAGCACTCCCCAGATTCTACCAACCTCATCTGCCTTTCTGGGCAGCTGGAAGCTGGGTGAGCTCTTGGACCCTCACCTGTGGGACAGAGAGCAAGAAGGGCTTGAGCTGGATGTTTGTGTCCAAGACTGTGAGCTGGTGGTCTCCCAGGCCCCGGGAGACGGCCAGTGTTCCCAGTAATCGAGCCTAGGTACAAGGGAGGCAAACAGCCCTAGCAAATGCATAAACAGGGCACACAGAGGAGGTGAGCCATGGCCCATGGGAAGCCCAGGGTAAGGGAGAAACACCCTCTGGGCTTGGAGCATATCCTGGGATATCAGCCACAGTCCCACACAAGGCACAAAGGAACTCCCACCTCTGTGTGGGGCAAGAGAAGAGGGAGTCTTGGAGGGGGCCGTTCACTGACCTGCCTACCCTGTCCCTGGATCAGTGGGTACTTGAGATCCGACTTCTCCACACACTTGTAGCTCCTACCAGGAGCAGACCCAGCATCAACCCAAACCCTGCTCCTCGCCTCATCACTCCCAACACAGTGCCCACCCTGCCCAGTTGGAGGAGACTACCCCAGGGCTGTCCTCCCCATTGTTTGCCCCCACTTCACTTTGCTCACCAGCCATTCATGTGGTGATCCCGGAACAAAACTTTCTGCCCCAAGTCATCCCCCTTCAGCCTTCGAGGAAACTCCAACCGGGTAAACTCACCAGCCAGAAGCTCAGGGTAGACAAAAGCCTGGGTTAGAAAGGTCATACTCAGCTCAAGCTCCCACTGGTGGTCCTGGACCTAGGAGTTGTCGCTCCACAGCTACCCTCTACTAGGGTACCTACCAGCTGCTGAATTCGCTGTCGCTCAGTCTGGGGGGTGAACTCAGAGCTCAGGGGTCGGACCTCATCTCTCCGCACCAGGATGGCCCTGAATGGGGTTGGGGAGCAGGAGGAGAGATCTGTGGGACAGCCTCCATGCTCACTCACGACCTTCCTCCTGCAAGACGTCCAACCAGGAGCCATCTCTGCCCACGTCAATACCTTGTTTAAAGCTCTCCGAAGCTATTTCAGGCCTGTAGTCATGAGCCTTTTAAGCTCAACCCTTCCACCTGGCAACTGAGGTCCCTGGTCTACTGTCCACCCCCACACTTGATACACACCAGTTACACAAACAGCTCAGTCGGTCAGTCCTACCGATCTTCACTTCCAGCCCTTTCATCGTTCCCACTGCCTCTGGTGCCTGCCTGTCCTCCCTACAGGTCTCACTCACCTGCTATCTCCAGCATTGGCCACGTAGAACTTTCCCTGCAGGGACACAGCCACCAGAGCTGTGCAGCCGCCCACCTGGCCTGAGGCCTCCAGCTCCCGCCCGATCACCTCATCCTGGAACAGCACAGCAAGGACATTTTAGCCACTGTTTATACTGCCACCTCTCCACTCTGTCCCCAGCCCCCACACTAGAGTTCACTTCCCCACCAGCAAGCTTGGCAGTCCCAGCCCACAGTCTAGCCAGGGTCCTATGGTCAGGAGACCAGATGTATACCAGGGAAGGGAAGGAAATCAGCACAGCCACTCAAAACTGAGGAAGAGAAACCAGTCCCTGTACCATGGACCGACAGGGTGTGCAACAAGTCTAAACCCAAAATATCCAGCATACAATCTCTGCTGAATGAATGAGGGTTGGGGGTACCTTGTGTGATGACAATGATGACATTTATAATAAACCCAGTCTTGTCTTTCCAACCCAAAGATCCAGTTGACCACCATCATGTGCAGCGTTGCCCCACACCCTGAGCTCCCTCAGGTCCAGGGGGCAAAACCTTCCCTCCTTCCCCAGCCAAAGGCCACACTCACACATTCCTGGAAGGCGCTCTCCAGTGCCCCAATTACCAAGTCTTCTGCTCTAATGCCTTTTTCCTCCACAAACTGGGGGTCACTGGGGCAGACGCAATGACCGCTGAGGTGCATGGGGGGCTGAGTGGCCACCATGCCCTCTACCACAGCTTCCAGCTGCCGGCGCAGGCAGGAGTGCAGGGTGTTGGCAGCCAGGATGGCTGCAGCTGGACCACCATGCCCATCAAACAGGGCCCAGTAATGACCCATCAGGAACTGCATGGAAAGGACTCGGCATCAGGCACTGCCTGGCTTCCCTGGATGCCCCCTATCCCTCATGGGGCAGTAGGGCAAGAACTTCAACTTGCAATCCTGGCTCCTGTTCCGACCCCCGCCTTTAAAGAGGGGTTCAGACCTGGCTGTGCTCACCTCCTCTGGGCACAAGGTCAGCCACTCCTGATCCTCCTCAGTCTCAAATGCACATCTACGAATGCACAGCTTCCCACAGGCAGCCTGATCTTCATTGAACTCAGATTTCTCTGCATTGATGATCCTGAGGTCAAGAAGTGACCAGTGACCCTTCAGGGACACCCCCATATCCCTCAGAGCACAGGGACCAGAGTTGGGTCCCCCATGCTGCCCCTGACACTAAGACAAACATGGTGTAAGTTTCCTAACCCGGCAAAATTCAGGGCCCAGGCCGGGCACGGTGGCTCGTGCCTGTAAGCTTCAGCCTATGAAGCGGCCGGGGCTAGGGATCGCGGTTCGAGTCCTGCCTGGGGCCCGGAGCGAGACCTAGTTCCAAAAAAAATAGCTGGGAGTGGTGGCGCGTGCCTGTAATCCCAGCTACCTGGGAAGCTGAGACTGGGGATTGCTTGAGTCCGTGGTAACCCGGGCAACATGAGCCTGTGGTTCCACGGGCAAAAATAGCGAGACCTAGTCTCAAAAAAAAAAAAAAAAAAAAAATTCAGGGCCCAGTCCCTTTGGAGTCTACTTGCTGAACTGGGCTGGGAGGTAAGGGTAGGGCAGCAACCTGGGGAGATCTGGGCTCCCTTGCCTCTTCTCCAGTCCATTTTAACCGGAGTCCCTGCCCCACACAGCACAGACCACAACCTCCCTGAGGTAAGTGTGTATGGTTGTGGGGGTAGCTCCCAAGGCGGGAACTCTGAAGTTTCACCCAGTGTTCCTGCCTGTCGTTGGAAAACTGTGGCGTGCAGGTGCAACCCAAAACCCTCGGAGAAGGAGGTCCGAGTCCTAAAGAAAAGGTTGTGATGGGTAAGGCGAAGGTGGCTGAAGAGTCCTAAGGTGCGGACCAGAGTGTTACCCCCCCCCCCCCGAGGTGGGGTTGGGGGGAGGCTCGCTCATTTCGCCTAGCTCCTTTTCTAGGTCAGCCCAGGACTCGGGCCGGATCGGTGGGGGCCCGGGACCGAGGCGCTCTGGGAGGGGACACTCACTCGGCATAGCCGGCGTTCCAGGGCAGAGTGCGGCCTCGCGCTGGGCTGCGCACGGGCCGGGCGTCCGGGTGGCGCGAGGTGTCGCTTGTAGCGGGGCCCAAACTCGAGCCGCGCAGGAAGCGGGGCCGCCGATAGGGCACCGGGCTGGCGCGCGGTCTGGGTGGACGCTGGGCTGGAAGCGGAACCCCCGGCAGGAAGCGGCGCCGGAACCAGCCGGTGGACATGGCGCGGTGGTGGGGGGCTGCCCGCGAGGGCCCGGCCGGACATCTCCCGCGCGCCCGCCCAGCCAGGAGGAAGCGGTCGGGGGCGGAGCGCGCGGGGGCGGGCCGGGGCGGCGACAGCGAGGCATCCAACCCCGACCTCCCGCCCCCAGAAGGTGCGCGGCACGGGCCCCCTTTGCTCACAGCTTTGAGAAGCAAGGGCTGTGATCAAACCCACTTTACAGGCAAGAAAACTGAGGCCTAGAAGGTAATGTCGCGTAACACAGAAACCCGAGAGAGATGGAAGTTCACCACACAGTGGGGCACTAGCTTTTGAGGGGGAAAAGTTCTCCCTCCCCACCCAAAGAGGTTTAGGGTTCAGTTCAGAGAGGAGGCTCCGCCTCAGACCTCCCGCTGGGGCCGGACGTTAGGAAAGGGGAAGATGGGAACAGGATGTCCTGCAGGTGTCAGACTGATGTATTGAGTAAGCGTTTCAGAGCAGTGTTCCTTCAGGTGGCCTCTGTTCCTGCACCCTGTCCCCCCAGAGGCGACTTGGTCACTTGGCCTTCCTCCTCCTGAAAGCTGCTCCCTTCCTTGGGCCAGTTTCATAAGGTGCTGCCCCTTCCTGCAAGATGTCCTCTCAGAAGTGTAGTAAAGCAGGTCAGAAGGGAAAAACAAATACTGGACATTTATATCACAAACACTACGATAAAGTAAAATGTTTACAGAAACTAGTGGACATCAATAAACATCGTGAGGGCTCTGAGCTTGAAGAGTGGGGAGAGGTTGAGACAAGGGGATACAAAAGGTGGTGGTGGTGTAAAAAATAAAATACAAAGTGTAATAAAATGGCCGGGTGCAGTGGTGCGCGCCTGTAATCCCAGTTACCTGGGAGGCTGGGGCTAGGGATTACTTGAGTCTGCGGGTTCAAGACAACCCTGGGCAATGACAGGATCCTCATTAGACTGATGAACAAGAAGGATCCATGGTTCCCAAAAGACTCCAACTGGCCAGTTTGCACCTGGGACTAACGGAAATGAAAAATGAAAGCCTGGAGACAAAATGTTGCGGTTTTTTAACTCCTGGCTGTCACCTGGGGGTCTGCAACCATATCCCCCTACCCACCTGTGTGTAAATCTGTCACCCTCTGTCACATAAGTCCAACTCTTTGTATAGGACTATTACTTCCAACTCATAATGGGGACTCGGGCCCTCAGAGGGGAAGTATCTAGATGCCCTGGGCGGTGTTATTTCCATTATGACAATGCAGCTGACTCAAACCAACTGCCTGCAGGGGATTTCTCTTCCCCTTTCCTGGCCCCAAGAAGGCAGCCTACCTAACTCAAAACTCCTAAGGTTCCCCAGCCCAACATCCCCAGGGAGGGCTATAGTACGAGTCCTAACTTTCCCTAAGCTCCCTAGCCCAGCATGCTCAGTTGGCTACACTTCCTATAGGTGACCAGCCCTGCCCCACTGAGAATTCCTCCTGCCCAAGAGAAAGGTACTATGACTTGAGCCTACAGTTCCCTCCCTCAGATGACTCAGTACCAGAGCAGTGTAGGAGTCAGTTTACTGAACCCATTGTGTGTGCCAGGCCCAGGCACCATGCCGTGCACAGGGATATAGCATTCATGGAGATACATGCTTCCCTGAAGTGATGGTGGAAGTCTTAGTAGACGATGCTTGGTCTGGCTGGCAAAGGATAGGAGCAAAGCCAGAGAAAGGCTTCCAAAAGGCACCTAGGCTATGTTCCATCACTGGAACAGAAATGAACCCAGTTCAGTACGTGGTATCACCTCTTTGTCTCCACCAGTCAATGGATCAGAGATTTTTAAAACAAAGGAAACAATGCAAACATAGTCCATTTCCCCAACCCAATCCTGTACTCCTCTGGGCGCGATGAAGTCCTATCTTCTAAGGTGTAGTCAGAGAACATCTAACTGATATCACAGGCAGTCTATTTCCTCACTTAGTTGTTTCAAGTTGTTAGAACCTGTGGAGCACAATGGCAATCTCATCCTCACTGTCCCCACGGGGCTTGAGTGTTCCTTCAATGCCACCAGGCTTCATTGTCTCCCTAGATTCCTGGGAGCCCCTGCTTTTGATATAACCCAAACCTAACTCTCTTGGATTAGTCCTTCATTTTGCTAAAGCCCATTTTCTAAGAACTATCCAAGAACGTAATGTCCTGGATCCTTTCACGAGTGAAAGTTTGTATTCTCCCTTTCCTTTCAGCTGATATTTGGCTTAAAATTCTGACTGCTCTCTGTTCATTGTCTTTTGACCATCGTTGCTGTTGAGATCCAGTGCCCTTCTCATTCCAGCGCTTTGGGTTGGCCTGTTTGCCACCCTACTCCCCCTCCCACCCTCAGCTTCTTCACCTTCTGTCTCTGGTCTGAAATCATAGTTCTGGTCTGAAATCATAGGAGAGGTTTCTCGGTGTCGGGGTTGTTTTCATTCTGAACTGAACTTTGCTTAGGAGTCATGTACCTCCTCACTACCTATTTACTCATCTCCCAATTGCTGAATGAACCCAAGTCCACCCCCTCCTGGCCAGAGGCCTCTTCAACAAACTCAGCCAGCATGTAAGGGAAGAGAGGTAGAGGAGGAACAAGCTGAGAAAATGAGAAAAGATTTTGTGCTGAAATTTTTAAATTACTCACAATGAAGACAGCTTTGGTTGAGCTCCACCTCAGCTCTTAACATTTTATTCTGCCATAAAAAAGAATAAAATTCTGCCATTTGTGACAATATGGATGGACCTTGAGGGCATTATGATAAATGAAGAAAGTTTGAGAATGATCAATACTGTATGATTGCACTTAAATGTGGAATCTTTAAAAAACAAACAGGGGACTCAAAGACAGGGAGAACCAGTATGGGTTGGGAGGTGGGCAAAATGGGTGAAGGTAGTCAAAAAAGACGTCCAGGTATAAATGATGTAGTGCAGAGCATGATGGTTATGTTAGCAATACTCTATCATATATCTGTAAGTTGCTGGGAGTAAATCTTAAGAGTTTTCATCATGAGAAAAAAATTTACAACTGGTATGTGTGATGGTTTTTCACTAGTGATGGTTATGAAACAGGGTATACAGGTATAAAGAAGACTCTCTGACTTTATCTTTAACTGTTTACACCTATCTGCCAGCTTCTCTCTACAAAGCAGGCTACATACTCTTCATTAGCATTTTCACTGATCACCTTTACCATTGAGAAGCTACCAGCTTCTCTCTGCTTTCTTTCCCTCTTTCAGACCTAAAAAGAAAAACTTTAAAACACAGTTTAAACTTTCCACTCGTGGGTTCTTACCACCATCCCCAGCCTTCTCAACCAAAATACCAAAGCAATGCAAGACTATCAGTGCAGACTAATTTATTTCTAACAAAGTGATTTCTAATTATCCTAATAATTACAAAAGAAACATGTAAGACTCAGAATACTTCAACATTGTCCAAAACCTTTCTCGGTATTGTCCAAAGTCCTTTCCCAGATTGCCCCAAAATCCTCAGTCTCTCAGTCCTGATAATCTCACCAATGTCCAGAATCCATCTCCAGATGCTTGAAGACATGTTCCTTTGACTGTTCCTCCTTGTCTTCCATGCTGTCATCTCATTGTCACCTTCAGGTAGCAGGAACTCCATGGTGCCGAACCAGTAAAGTTCACTTTCTTTTCAGGCCTAACTTTTGCACGGCCTCTTTCAGACACAAATCAAACTCAGCAAAACAAACTCCAACACGGAGTTCAAATCTGCAAACTCCTTAACTGCATTTAACACACATGCTGCCAGCCTGGGTCAGCCAAGGGTTGCAGGCCCTCGGTGGCCACATGGCCAAGCTCACATTCACATCTTTACAAGATGGCCGATTCCCATCTCTCCTCCACTGAACCTCTCTCTATCCAGTCTCCATATACGAATCTCAATCGAATCCTGAATCCAATCGAATCCTTCTCTTTGTTTGCACACCCTTTATATACCCTGATTTCCCGCCTTCCAGGAAATCTGTTTCACCTTGACCATTTCACTTCTTTCTCCCCCTGCATTTCCCTGAAGGAAAATTCCAACTAAGGTCATTCTCCCATTTTAGCATTACCTGTCCTTGAAATCTGCAATCTTAAACAGGAGACAATGGGGGGGGCACACCCTATCAGTTATTCATAATACATATATTAAATCATGTTGAACACCTCAACTAGTATGTCAGTTATATCTCAATATAAATAAATTGATAAAAATTATATATATATAAAACCTTTCTTCTTCCACTCCTTTTCTTTACACAAATGATAGCACACAAAACACCATATACTGATATGAAAGAAAAAAAAAATTTTTTTGACACTAGGTCTCACTGGCTCACGTTACCTGGGGTACCACAGACTCAGGCAATCCCCAGCCTCAGCTTCCCAGGTAGCTGGGATTACAGGTGCATGCCACCACACCCAGCTATTTTTTTGGAACTAGATCTTGCTACGTTGCCCTGAGTGGGACTCGAACTGCGATCCCTGGTCCCTGCTGCGGCTTCCTAGGCTGCTGTTTACAGGCATGCGCCACCATGCCCGGCCAGATCTGAAAATTTTATGTGAGGTTGCACCACCTTTTTGTTCAGTCCTTGAATTCCCTTGTTCTTTTAAGACAGCAGAACAGCTGGACATGGTGGCATGCATCTATAATCCAAGCACTGGGAAGCAAAGAGGCCAGAGATCGCTTGAGCTCACGGGTTCGAGACTACCCCAGGCAACATAACAAGACCTAGTCTCGAAAATAAATAAATAAAAATTAATTAACTAAGTAATTTTTTTAAAAAGACAGCAGAACTATCTTTGCAAATGTGCAAACTTTATGGACTTAGCCCCCAATGATGGGCATTAAGGTTCTTAAGTTTTTGCTATTTATGCATGCATGCATGTATGTATGTATGTATGTATGTATGTATGTATTTATATATTTATTTAGGTGAGCATATTAGTTGAATCAGTTTCTAGTAACAGAATTGCTGGGTGAAAAGCATTCATTATTTATAGCAACACTATTCACAAAAGCCTAAAAGTAGAATACTCAAATGTCTATCAACTAGATGATCCATCAATAGAGAGACATGGAATATTATTCAGTCATAAGGAGGAATGACATACTGACACATGTTACAATAGGGTAAGATCTCCAAAACATTAGGCTAAATCAATGAAGTCAGGCACCTATTTTATGTTTTCACTCATATGAAATGTCAAGAATAAGTAAATCCACAGAAACCAAAAATGGATTAATCATTGCCAGAGACTGGGGGTAGAGAAAAATGGGAAGTAATTGATTAATGAGAATAGAGATCTTTTTTGCTTGATGAAAATGTTTTTCTGGGTTTGGTGATATAGTCACAGAGGGCCTCCTCTACTCCAAAATTCTCCCTTTGTTTCTTCAGTGTTTTTCTAACTCACTTGAACATTTAAATCTTTGACCACTGGAGGAAAAAGGTTTTCTAAAAATGAGAAGGGAGCAACCTGTCTGCTCCTGGTTACCCTGCACATCCCTGTACTTGTCTCAGAGCTGTGCACAGCTTTCTCATCTTTCTGCCTGAAACCAGATCTCAGACACAGTGGAGTCCAGATACTCTGCTGGCCCTGGGATGCCCACCACTCCCCAGGATGTGTAGTGGAGCAGGACTGGGATCAAAACCATCTCCCAGGAAATTCCCTTCTCTGATCACCATTCATCAATGAGGTGTGAGATACTGATGCAAGAGGTGAGGAAGGACTGCTTAGCGAGACTTCTTATCCTATGATATTGCAACCTCTTGTGCAAAGGAGTTTGAGGTTCTTGGGAACACTCACATGTATGATCTCAATCAAATCACTTTATCTCTCTGAACCTGCTTCTATATCTGTAAAATGGGAACAATAACAACTACCTCATTGGTTTGTCACATGATATGCTACACAGAGCCTCTAATAGTTCATTCATACAATTATTTATCTGGCATATAATACAGAACCAATATTACAGAGCTTGGTACTGCTCTAGGCACTGTGGCTATACCATGGCAAAAACTTCACTACCAGTGGAGAGAAGATGATACTCACATAAGCTGGCAAATATATGTATCAAGATGGATGAAGACAAAGAGAATGAGTAAGGAGCAATCAGTCAGGCAGCCAGGTTGACTCTGCGGTTAAGACAGTCATAGTACAAACAGTAATGGACATTTTTACAGGAAATAGAACATTTTTTTTATCAGTCTGTTTTCCTGGTTAAATCTGAGTTCCAAGAGGTTAAGGTTCTTCTGGTTCTGTGGAATTGCCAAGTTCTTCAGTAGAGGTGGTCAGGTCTGAGAGCTGATAAAACCAGTACTGTATATTGGGCCCTATCTGGGTTGTGGCACTTGCCTCTGAGCTGGTTCCCAGGCTGGGCTGCAGGGCCATATAGGGTGTGTTCTGTTGTCAGTACTGGGTGGAGTGGTTAGTACTTCTGCACAGACCCAGCCTGCAGAGAGCACACAGGAAGTTAACAAGCGATCCCTTCAATTCTGTGCCTGACTGAGGAGAAACTCATCCTCTGAGGCCCAGAGCAGGCCTCAATGCTACCCAGTCACGGTTAGGTAGTGGAACAGTGAGAAAGGAACTCAAGCTGGGGCCAATATCAGTAGGCTTTAGACACTGATCATGGTTCAGCAACCGCATGGCAAAAAGGCTTCCCAGACAAAGTGGGTAATGTGCTCAACCTTGATTCAATCACAGAGGCTGGGAAGACACATTATGTTGATTGGCTGGTATAAAATAAGGCTGCAGAACATGGAGCCAGATGTTCTTACATTCACCGAATGTTCTTACATTCTTACATTCACTTCTGGACCTCCACATATTCAGTTACCTTTTCTCTGCAAACTCTTCCCTCCACGAAGAGTACCCAGGCATGTGCCAGGTAGGATTCCAGATCTCTTCCCAAATTTCGCTTCCCCTATGGACTTCGCGACCACCGACACTTCATTTGTTGGCTGCCGGATAGGTCAGTCTGAACTCATCCGTAGGGCAGAGCAAGGAGACCAGGACTGCCTGGAGGTGACAGTATTACCCAGAGGTGCTCAGGATGCTGCACAAACATACGAGCAGACCCCATTCTCAGCCACCAATGGGGATAGACACGGGTTCCATTCCACTTACAAACCCACCTGACCTGGGGGCACAGACTAGAGCCCGCGCGTGCGCGCGTACGGATCCACTCCAACCTCAGACCACTTGGATCAAGGCACACAGACACACATGGGTGTGCACCCACGCACTTGGTCACACGCGGGCTCAGTTCTCTACAAACAATGGCACGCGCAGGCGCCCTGACACGCCGATCAATTTCCAGGCGTGGACCCTCCAGGTCCCAAGCGCACCCCGCGCGCAAGCGCGGCCCCGAGTCCCCGCCCCCTACCGGCCTCGCCCGTCGGGGGCGGGGCGCGCTGGGGGCGGGTCCTGCGGCACCGCCCGGGAAGCTGCGCGAGGCTGGGAGGTCGCCGCCACATCCTCCCCTTCCTCCGGGTCCGAGAGAGCGAAGCTGGGCCAGGACCGAGCTGAGGGCTCCGAGGGCGTGGGCGGAGTGGGGTACAGAGCCATGGCGCACCAGACCGGCATCCACGGTGAGGGCGAATGGAGGGAGGACTGGGAACCAAGGGTCTCGAGTGGCTACTGCGCCCCCTCCCCGGCCGTCGGTTCTTCTCTCCTCCCCAGCACTAGCCGGGGAAGCTTCCTGTTCTTTTTTGCAGCCGCTGACCGCCTGCGGTGGGCACTTAGAGGCAGCACATCTGACGGCATAGCTGGGAGTGGGTGTACATGTACATACCCAGCTGGAGTGGAAGTGTCTGTGTGCCTGTCTGGGGGTGGATCTGCCTGTGTGTGCCCATCTATATATTTTTGTTCCTTTCTGGGGGTGGGTGTACCCGGATGTACACATCTGAGAGTGTACACGCATGTGCACTTGTCTTTTGTGTACAGTGCCTGTGTGTGCACATCTGGATGTGACTGCCTGTGCATATCGGGTCATTTATGCACTGTACTAATGGCTGATTGAATGGACATTGTCACATGGAATCCTCTTTAGACATCCATGTTTGGCAACTCTGCACACATCTGTGGGTGTCTCTGTGTGCACAATTTGGATGCATCTTAGGATCCATTTGCTACCATGGATGCATGTGTCTATGTACAGGTTTGTCTGTGTGAAGATGGGTTCCAAACCTTTGGCTCCTCCCAGAACTCTCATACACTTCCTAAACTAGACTGGTGAAAACCTCAGAGGGGGTTCTTAAAAGTGGGATGGAGAGTTACCAGTCTGACCTTGACCTCTGATCTCTTTGCCATTTTTCTCTCTCAACTCCTGCCTGCCTCAGCTGAGTTGGAAGTTCCTAGCACTAGGCAGGGGGCAGAGAAGAGGGGCCAGATGGGGGGTTTGTCTGGGAGGTTCCTCCTGGCCTTAGAGGCTCCAGGCTAGCTTTACCCTCCCCCACCCCCAAGCTTTTGCAAACCAGAGCATCAGCCCTCTCCCCAAGGGTCCTTGTTCCCTCCTTGGACTGGGAAAGAAGCAGTGGCCAAAAGCCAGGTAACTTGACCCTGTCTAGACCTCATGGCCCCCTCTGTGGCTGCCCTGGGAGGGCTGGCTGGCCTTGAGGGAAGGTATGGACTGCTTGCCCAGACAGCCAGGTGGTTTGGCTATCAGCCACCCCTCACACCACAGCAGGATCCCCGCCCAGGGCTACCCCATCGACCCTGTCTAACCGCTTGGATCTTGGCTTGCGGTTGTGGCTACTTGGTGTTCAACTGCCCTGAGAGGATTTCCCTGACCTCACCCCTGCCCCACAGGACCAGGGAAGACAGGGGCCTAGGTCAGGGCCAGCCTTTCTCCAGGAGGAGCTTGGTGGGGGGGGGGGTGGACACTTCATGACTCAGCCCAATAGAGGGAACTGCTTTCAGCCTGTCCTGTCCCTTCCTTCCCCTTTGATCATTTCTGCTGCCTTTAACTGCAGAGGTCTAGAAGGGGTGTCAGGAAGTTAGGGTTCCTCCTCCTGCTCTGGAGTGACAGGTCCTGTAACGGGACCCTTTCTCACTCCCCCATTTCCCATAAGGTGAAACAAGCCTGCCAAGGGGATCACTGGGCACTGGGTCACCCCCAGTCTTCCTTCTGCTTGTGAGCAGCCCACTCCTTCCCAGTTCCAGCCTGGGGACATGGTGGGAGAGGTTGCTTTTGATGCCGACCTCGCTCCATCCTGGCCACAGGTGTGGATCTGCTGACTTCAGAGACAGGACCTGTAATCTGAGGCTTAGGAGTTGGGCGGGGGGGCAAGGCTTGAGGGGACAGGGGTGTACAGGAGAGAAGGGCATGAATCTTTGATGATAAAGGCTCAAGTGTCTTGAGCCTGGCCTCTGGATAATTGATGGTGCCTGAAGAGGCCTGGGAGGAGGGGATGTCTCTTCCCCTACTGGGGTGTCACTTTGCCCTGGTAACACTAGAAGGAGCATGTCAGTCTCTCCCTTGGGGGGAGCTTCTTGGTCTTCCCTCATAGAAGGTCTGAGCAGGTAGAGGGGCAGCTCAGCATAGCCTGTCCCCCTCGTTAAAATAATAACACTTGGCTGGGCACGGTGGCTCGTGCCTGTAAGCTTCAGCCTATGAAGCGGCCAGGGCTTAGGGATCGCAGTTCGAGTCCCACCTGGGGCCCGTAGCGAGACCTAGTTCCAAAAAAATAGCTGGGCGTGGTGGCACGTGCCTGTAATCCCAGCTCCCTGGGAAGCTGAGGCTGGGGAATGGCTTGAGTCCGTGGTATCCCGGGCAATGAGAACCTGCGGTTCCACGGGCAAAAATAGCCAGACCTAGTCTCAAAAACAAAACAAAACAAAACAAAAAACCACTTGATAATTGTCATTAAGTCACCAAGGACTGTTTTGCACTTGCTTCTCACCACAGGCTTCTGTAGACTGGGAGTATTTTTTCTGCCTCATAGATAGGGTGCACACATCATCTAGAAAGGTGGTGCCCCAAGGGCCAGGCTCTTCCTCAGGCAACTGCTTACAAAGGGCAGTGCCTTCTTGGCCCGTGCTCTGCCTCCATCTCATGCTGCTTTGAGCCCCAAGGGTCTGTTTGGGAACCCTCCCTGCCCTTGGAGGGTGGCTGCTGCCTGAGGTCTCAGGTTCAGGGTCACCCTGCATGAGGCGCATTTCAGGACATGATCAGGGTTTGTTTTCCTAAAGCACCCCCTCCCCCACCCATGAGATGCCCAGTCTGGGCCCTATAAATATTCTCTGACCTCAGCCCTCCAGCTGTGTTCTGACCAAATTCTGACCCTTGGGCGCCCTCAAGGTCATGCTGGCCTGGCCTGCTCACCCAGAGACCCAAGTAGGGCCTTTCCCTTCTTGGGCTGTGCTTTCCCCATCTGACCACGAAGAGATCTCTGATTTTCCATGGTTCCTACATTCTCACCATGATCTGCACTTGGAACCTTGGTCTTCGACTGTCACCTTCCTGCTCAGTAGCCCAGGCACCCAGGCACGTCTCTTTTGGGTAGTTTCTGAGAGCCACTCCTCCTCTAGGAAGCCTTCTTGACTACCTGGAGGCATGGGAATTGCTTGGTGAGCTGGACCTGGGTGTACATGCATGTATGTCACTATGTGCCTGTGTATTTCTGTGCATATTTTGTATATCCTCTTACCTGCACATCTTAGCTGAACTCTGTATCTGCCTATGTGTTTGTCAGCACCCTAGGGTGCTCCACACATATGTATTTACATGCCTCAACATTTATGGTCATTTATGTTTGATCAGCTGAGTGTATGTTCATGTACAAAGAGTTTGCATTTGTACTCCTCTCTGTTACATACAGATGTTGGACTAAGCGTATACCTGCTGGGACATGCAGCATGTGATGCACACATATGTGTGTTAATGAACCCAGTGGATACTTGTCCATGTGTCTGTGTCTGTGGATGTTACAAGCTCTGGGTCTTCCAGGCCAACTCAGGGTTGGGCCTTCCTGGGGGGCGCAAAAGACAGGGACCGTTCATAGTGGCTGATCTGCCCTGTCCTCCGTGGGCTGTCCCATCTCCACCCACCCCATCACCAGACTGTAACAGCCAGCAGGCCACCCGCCTGTCACCTCTGCTGACTAAATTTGGGAGCTGGTATTCATCGACTGTCTCAGGTTCCCAGTCACGTGGGGGCCTGTATTTAACCCAGCTCCCAGCTCTGCCACCAGACCACGCAGAACAGAATAGATCCTGAGCGGATCCCTGCCCACTCTGCTTGCTCACCATGTTTCTTGTTCTTGTAGCCACCGAGGAACTGAAGGAATTCTTTGCCAAGGCCCGGGCTGGCTCTGTCCGGCTCATCAAAGTTGTCATCGAGGACGGTGAGTGTCCCCTGTAGCACTGGTTGAGGGCTGAAGCCAGCTGCTGCTCTGGGAGATGGGCTACACTGGTTTCCAGTGCCCTTAGGAGCTGTTTCTCCCTCTGGGAATGAGGGGCAGGGTTTCCTTGTAAGTGAGCGGTAGAGGTGGGCATGAATATTACCTTGTGTACAGAGCAGGCAGCCAAAGCTGGGAGCTAACAAGGAAAGTCCTGCCCAGAGGCCCTGCCCAGTCTCCCCTCAAGTCACGTAGGTATGGGATAGGCCTAATCAGGACACTGGGCTGGGCCAGGCTGGAGACAGGTGCTGAGTGAGGCTGAGCACTGCCCCCTGTGGCTAGTGCCGCCTGTCTCCATCTGTGCAGGGCAGGCCTGGTCTGATTGGGCCTCTGGCCAGAAGGAATCCCAGGAGAAGCCAGCCCTGCCCTTGGGAGGTGCCCCTACAATGGGAGAAAGGACTCCTGTCCAGCTTGCTTTGAGAGCAGGATGGAGAGGATTTAGGTTTCCCTGGGTCTTGACTGGATCTCAGAGATCTGGGGTTTATAGAGGGGGAAGAGCTGGGGTTCAGGGGGAGGGGGGCTGGGTGAGCTTGAACTGAGACCCGAAGTGGGGGGAGTTTGAAAAGGCAGAGGGTTAGACGGAGGCTCAGGGGCCTGAGTCCCTCGCTGAGGAACTGTCCTGGATTGTCCTAGTAATGGCCTGCCCCCAGGGGACCTTCTAGCCTTTCTTGGTAACCATGCACTGGTGGGCCCTTGGGGAGACTCCCAAATGGGCTGGATGCCCAACTGACTTTTCACACATCAGATTGCCTCAAATCACCCAGACCCAGAATTCACCTCAGGCTTCAGTACCAGAGCTGTGCCAGGGTTTGGCCAGGGTTCCCAAGTTCAGATGTCCTCAGAGGTTGAATCAGGTTGGGGCAGCTCATGAGTGAAGGCTTTCTAGGGAGCAAACCACAGTTCCCCATCCTTAAAGAGACAGGCTTATTGATCCCAGTCCCCCCCAGGTAAGACATCCCTGCAGATAGGAATTGCCTCTAGTGGGGCTCTTATCTCAGCTCTACCTTATGTTATTGGGCCACCTGGGAGTAGCCAGGAGAATCCAGACCCCCTGATAGGTGACCTGTGTCCATATCCAACTGAGTGTGGCATGATATTCCTGAGAGTTTTTCTAGAGAAGTTGTGAATTCTGCTGCTGATGTAGAACTTCCCACTTTGAAAATATTAGCAGCAAATTAAACATTGACAGTGCCAGTGGGACCTTCTCAGCCTGACGCTGATGGTTTTCAAACCTGATCCCCTTTGGGTTGGAGGATAGGTGAAGGCCAAGGTGCCAAGAGGCCGCTGGCCCAGTGGGTCTGACATGATGGGTCTCCTAGATAACTGGGCCCGTTGTCCGCACAGCAGGGTCTGACCAGGTCTAGGACCCGTCTGATTAGATGATAACTGACCCACTGCTCCAGCCCTTGCCCAGACCTGTGCACAGCTCTACTGCTGTTTGCTGCCCAACCAAGACCCAATCTACAACCTTGGGCTGATAGGGCAAGTGTATGTCCAGCTTCAGTGGCCCAGTCACTCTGCCACCAAGGAGGTGGCAAGCCTGTGGGCTCCAGGCATTAGGGGGTTGGTTGCTTTTGCTTTGTTCATTTTAGGGAAGGGCATTGTAACTCCTAGGTGACAGCAGAACACCTATCTATACAGTTAGGAGCCTGTTGCCCTCTGTCCTGCATGCTTTTGCTCCTGGAGGTCCCTGTGACTGAAACTTACCCCGCCTCCTTCATCACATTTGTTCCAAGAAAGGTGTACTGGCATTCCAAGCTGAGGGAGGCGGGAGAAGGAGGAGGAGGAGGAGGCGGTGTGTGGGGCCATGATTGAATGCCCAGGTGTGTTGTGTCCATGAGGGGCCGTGTTATTGGTGGCTGTGGGCACATGGGTGTATGTCTCTGTGTGCCTGTCTGTGTTGGGTCATCTGGGCACATAGCTTGTTTCTGTGTGCATGTGCCCACATGTGTATGCGTGTGTGGAAGGAGAAGCCCCTAGCTGGTAGCTTTGTCCCTCATTCATTCACTTGCCCATTGCTGCTCCGGCCATACTGCTTTGTACTTCAGGGGAAGGTGGGTGCGTGGCCAGGGGCCCAAGCCAGGGGTGACTGTGGGAGATGGCTACTCCTAGGCTCACCTGGCCTCTGCCCCCAGAGCAGCTCGTGCTGGGTGCCTCTCGGGAGCCGGTGGGCTGCTGGGACAAGGACTATGATGGGGCCGTGCTGCCGCTGCTGGATGCCCAGCAGCCCTGCTACCTGCTCTACCGCCTGGATTCGAAGAACGCCCAGGGCTTTGAGTGGCTTTTCCTTGCCTGGTCGCCTGATAATTCCCCCGTGAGTCCTAGGGACCCTGCCCAAATCCAAGAGTGGTGTGGCATGGGGAGGTTTCTGAGCAAAATAACAAGGGCCTGCCCAGGGGAGGCTGCAGGGAGGGATGCCAGCTCCTGTCCCAGCACCTGAGCGGGGCAAGTCTCTGGGAGCTAGAGGCAGTGCTGGGCCAGGGCTCCCCCTGCTGTTCCAGCTGTTCACTGTGTCCTCTGCTCAGCGCCTGGCCCTCTGCTGGGTACCTGGGCACAGTGCTAAGACCCAGTCCCCATCCAGTGACTCCTGCCTGCTTCTGGTGAAGCAGCCCTGCCCAGAGGGGCCTCACAGTTGCCTCTGCCCTTCAGGTACGGCTGAAGATGCTGTACGCAGCCACAAGGGCCACAGTGAAGAAGGAGTTTGGGGGTGGCCACATTAAGGATGAGCTCTTCGGCACCGTGAAGGTAGGGCTCCCCCTCTGCCCCCTGGGAGGGCCAGGAGGCCCACGAAGGGTGGGTTGGTGTGTAATCACAAAGCAAAGGGGTGCCAGACTTGGGAGTGAGGCCTGAGGGAGTCCAGAGACTGCAAACCAGGGTGCTCAGTGGGCTTCTGCCAGCCCACCCGAAGGTAGCCATGTATGTCTGCATCTACCTGGCCAGGACGACCTCTCCTTTGCTGGATACCAGAAACACCTGTCATCCTGTGCAGCACCTGCCCCCCTGACCTCAGCTGAGAGAGAGCTTCAACAGATCCGTATTAACGAGGTGCGTGTGCAGACAGGTGGGCAGCAGTCCCAGCCAGAAGCCTCGAAGTCACATCAAGCCCATTTGACTGAGCCTGTGCTCCCTCGGTGGGGAGGTGAGGGCTTTGCTCACTGTTCACTACCCCCAGGTAAAGACAGAGATCAGCGTGGAGAGCAAGCACCAGACGCTGCAGGGCCTGGCCTTCCCCCTGCAGCCTGAGGCCCAACGAGCGCTTCAGCAACTGAAGCAGAAGATGATCAACTACATCCAGCTGGTGGGTGCCTGTTCCTGGTCCCAGGCACACACACAGGGTACATTGTGCCCCTGTCCCTACTCCTGCTCGGACAAATATGCAAATATGCACCCCACCACCACTTCCCCAAGCCTGTCCACATACTTGTGGGGACACACTTCACCTCACCGCACCTTTCCCTGCTTATCCCATTCTGGGGCTGGCTGCTATGAATAGTGTATGTGCTTGTCCCCTGCCCAGCCCCTGCGCATCTGCAGACGCTATGTGACACTCTGCCACTGCCCACCCTATGTACATGGGCTCACCCCTCCCTGCCTTGGCACTGACCCCTCAGCCCCGAAATCTTGAGATTTCCTCAAGAGCCCCCTGTTGCCTTTTCCAGGCAGGGCCCTGCTGTCTCATTGGCCCAGGCTTCCCCCTTTCAAGCAGAATGGCTCCTCCCTTCTAAGGCACGTTCCCAGAGGGCTTTCTCCTGAGGATGGGCTGGCCTCGTGGTGGTGCCTCCTGGAAATGGAGGCCTCTCCGCATCCTGTGCACCATTCTTGCTGAGAGTTCTTCCTCTCCCAGAGTATTCAGCAGGGTAGAGTTAGGACTGGGCCTGGGAATGGGACTTGCATAGAAGTGTGGCTGCTGGCAAGAGAGACCTGGGAGAGGAACCCCTCTAACAGGCTTCCCCTCAGCCCTGCCTGCCATCTGATCCAACTGCAACCCCAGGGAATTCTTCCCGGGAGGGTGGTCTGGGCCTTCACACCCCCCTGCCCTTTACAGAAGCTGGACCTGGAGCGAGAGACAATTGAGCTGGTACACACAGAGCCCACAGATGTGGCCCAGCTGCCCTTGCGGGTGCCCCGAGATTCTGCCCGCTACCACTTTTTCCTCTACAAGCATACACATGAGGGTGACCGTCTTGAGTCCGTGGGTGAGTGGCCACGGCAGAGCCCCCATGCCTGAAGCTGGGCAGGAGCAGCTCTAGCCCATAGCTGGGGAACTGCTGTTAGGGTGGGACATGGGCCTGCTGTCTCTGGGTTGGTCTCAACTCACCTCCCCATGCCCCACAGTGTTCATCTACTCCATGCCGGGCTACAAATGCAGCATCAAGGAGCGCATGCTGTACTCCAGCTGCAAGAGCCGCCTCCTTGACTCCGTGGAGCAGGACTTCCAGCTGGAGATCTCTAAGAAGGTGGGTGCCTATTCCCCAGGCCCTGTTACCCCACTCCCCACATGGGGCATAGGTGTTCTGAAATGGGGGCAGAGCAGGGGTCATTGTTCTGTTGGATGATGGATGGGGAAACTGAGGCCCAAGCAGTACCATGCATTACCAAAGCTACCAGCTGTGGCTTGGGCAAGCCCTTGCCCTGACTGTCCATGTCTCTCCTTTTCCTGAGAGGCAGATAGGAGGTGACCAAGACTTGAAGGGCAGTAGGTCCCAGACTTCTATAGGTGATATTCCAGGTGCACAAAGACCACATTCAAGGACTGGGGTATGAGAGAAAAAGGGTGCCCCAGGATTGGGGATGACAAAGGGTGATCTTTGTTAGAACCCCCACCATTGGAGTGACCACTGTCTTGTCCCTTACAGATTGAGATCGATGACGGGGCAGAGCTGACAGCTGAATTCCTCTACGATGAGGTGCACCCCAAGCAGCATGCCTTCAAGCAGGCCTTTCCCAAGCCCAAGGGCCCCGGGGGCAAGCGGGGCCACAAGCGCCTCATCCGTGGCCCTGGCGAGAATGGGGATGATAGCTAGGGAGGCCGGAACAGAGCTGCGTCATCATGTGGACTGCGGGGCTGCCGGCCTACCCCCTGGTTCCTGCCCTACCTTGCTCCTGGCTACCTCCCTCCTCCCTAGCCTGTGGAGGGCTGCTTCCTGTGGGGCAGGAAGGCTGGTAACTGGACACTCGCAGCTTCTGAGGGCCACTGGGCTGGCGTTTGTGATTCTTCATTGCTGTCTCTGCCTCTCATCTGTGTCTGCGGCTGTCTGGGGACCCTGCCCAACTGTCTCAGGGGCTGTGTGGTGGGCCTGGCTTGAGCCTGACCCTCGGGGAAGCCTTTGACCACAGGAGTGGAGTCAGTTGTGGCCGGGCAGGTGTCAGTGCAGAACGATACGGTTGAATGCTGTATTTTTTAAAGAATAAAGTATTTTTAAATCAACACTTGAGTCTGGCCCTGAAGGCCCACCTTTGACACTGGCATTTGGGAGGCCCTGTGCTTATAACTGCCCCCTCCCAACTCAGAAGGGGCCTACTGGTCAGCTGGGTGGGGCCCCAGCTCTCCCAGCTGCAGGCGAATATGTCCATGCATGAGTGGCCCCAGCCTTACACAGGCCCCCTTGTTCCCATGTGCTCAGCTCAAGAGGCCGGCATACCTGTGCTGTCACGGGGATCTGAGTGTACTGGTTTTCTGTGGCTGTCAAAACAGTACCACAAGCTTCATGACTTACCATGAATCTCTTCTCTGGGTGCCTTGTAAATCTGACAGGGCTGGCTGTGGGTCATGCTGCCTGTGGAGAATCCATTTCCTTTTTCAACTGCTAGAGGCAGCCTGCATTCTTCTTCTTGTGACCCTTCCCCTCCACCTTCAAAGCCAGAGGCATAGCACCATCTGATTCTGCTTCCCTCTGCTCTGTGGGTATCTGGCTGGCTTCCCTAGTCAACCTCCTTCTTCCTCCATATCATAAGGATACATGATTTTGTTCACCTTCCCCTCCCAGATAGTCCAGAATTCTCTCCCCATCTCAAGATCCTAATCCCACCTGCAAAATCCCAGGTGTGACAGAAACTTCATCGTGTGACAGAAACTTCAGTTTCCAGGACGAGGGGCTTTCTTCCACTGCCATGATGAGTAAACTCTGCCCACTAGGTTTCCAGCCTCTGCAGGCCTAAGGCACAATTTCTGGGAACACCTGAATCTTGGTGTGTCCAGTCTGTGTGTACAAGTGCAGACTTCTCTGTTAGCTCTTTGGTCCTCTGCTACTGTCTTCCCCCTAGGGCCTGGATCCCTGGGACCAGGACTCTGGGAGAATCCCTGTCAGACTGGCAACTCAGATGGACATAGAGCTTTGTTCTCTGCCTCTGAGAAGTGGGTAGAAGGCCCCTCCCAACTCTGGTGGGGACTGTGGGGTCCATGATGAATTCAGTTGTTGAAAGAACACTGGGAGCTCATCTTAAACTGGGGTTTTTCTTGGGAGCACATCTTAAACTGGGGTTCAGGGCAGTGTCCCATCACATTTGTTCAGCCTCTACAAAA